>JBAMBR010004715.1:0-82996 GCA_037044475.1 Zaprionus obscuricornis | reverse complement strand
CAAGAGAGACAGACGCGACCCAAAGTCGCGCGTAGTACATACAAAAGTACAACGTTATTTTTTCTATCTCTTTCACTCTCTGTCTCTGCCTCTGTCTATGTCTGTCTGTCAGTCGTTTTTGTCTCTGTTGTTGGTCTAAAATTTATAATTGCGCCCATATTTTGTATTTCCGCTTGTGTCTGTTTCACGTTTCATAACCATAACAAATTATCTCAGGTCATCAATTATGAGCTGCTGCTGCTGCTGCTGTTGCTGCTGCTTCAGTTTCTTCTTGTACATTTTTTTTTTTTAAATTTCATTTTTTTTTTTTTTTGTTGCTCTTCAGTTTCTTTATTTTGTTCAGTTGTCGAGCAACTTTTGGTGATATTTTTATTGCTTTCATTATGATTTCATGTGGCGTGAGCACGTTCTACATTGAGTATAGCTCTAGGTGAGGGTAGTGTCTCTTGCTATGAAAGGTGTTGTCTCTCCCCCCCCCCCCCCACCCCCCTCTCGATTCTGTGTGACTGTGTGGAGGGTTTGGGGTGTTGTTAAGCATAACTTTTCCGTATTGAGTCAACGCTGACGCCCATTTGTCTAAACTGAGAGAAAGAGCGAGAGAAAGAGAGAGAGAGAGAGAGAGAGAGAGTGAGAGAGAAAGCTTGAAGCGTTTCGACTGTGGCTCTTTTTTTGGTGTTAATAATGTTATCTTTTATTTATGCCAAGTTTTGCTATACTCTTCTAGCCCCCCATAGCATACACCTTCATCTCCAACTCCCTACTGATTCATTTCAGCATCCCAGTTTTTTTTTTCTTTCTTCTTTTTGTTCCCCACTAACTTTACCCGCACGCAGTTTAAAAACTTTTGCGTTTGAAATGTAATTGCCATTTTGTTTACCTTTCTGATATACTCTACATTTTTAAAATGCTAAACGTAGAGCGTGTTAAATTTGTAAACAATTCTGTAACATTTGGTGGAAAAGCTCAGGTAGCAGGATTTTAAAAGAAATACTTATTCGACTGATCGGTTTTCTGGCAGCTATAGTGTTACGATCAGATCGGTTCCGACTTATAAACAGCCTATGGGTATAGGGAGTATATTGAGAGTTCCAAAACAATAAGTTAGTACACACAGATATATGGTCGGACAAACAGACTATCGGGCAGACAAATTCCAAGCTAAAATTCGAAAGTCCAAGCTAAAATTAACAATGAATTTATAAAATAATTATTAATTTACAAAAAAAAAACTATATAGATTACTAGGTATTGCTCAAATAGTTCATTAATTTTTCTCGCAAATTTTTCAAAATTTAAAAATTATTTTCTACTAAATTTTTTTGTAGAGTATTTCAAAGTCTTTCACAGACTAACAACATAAATTTCATTGGACAATACTAAAATTTCCTTGACGAACCTGCAGTATCCTTAGGAAAAAAAAAACATGCAAAGTTTTTCATTGATAATAAATAATTTAGTTGTATTTTGAGTAAATCAAGCAAATTGAACAAGTTCACTTAAAAAATTAAAAAAAAATAAATAAAATAAGTTAAATAAAATAAATACAAAGAAGTTTATTACTGAAGTCATTGCCAGCAATTCGGGAGACGCCTCGGCTAGAACTACCAGTAGAGCTTCCGCTAGTTGAACCACCACCCAAAAGACCGCCTACACCACTTCCCAAAAGACCCCCAGATCCACCTGTTGCCGTTCCTGATACAGAGTTTAGAGCATTGATCGGTACAGCTGCCAGTGCTGAAGCATCCACAAGTTTTAGAACATTATTGTTATTGCCAGTTATTACTTCTTTTGGACCAGCTGTTAAATAATTATAAAATTATTTCATATTTCCAGGTTCATTCAAATAAATTCACTTACAAAGAAGTCTATTACTGAAGTCATTGCCAGCAATTCGGGAGACGCCTGGCTAGAACTACCAGTAGAGCTTCCGCTAGTTGAACCACCACCCAAAAGTCCTCCTACACCACCTCCCAAAAGACCCCCAGATCCACCTGTTGCTGTTCCTGATACAGAGTTTAGAGCATTGATCGGTACAGCTGCCAGTGCTGAAGCATCCACAAGTTTTAGAACATTATTGTTATTGCCAGTTATTACTTCTTTTGGACCAGCTGTTAAATAATTATAAAATTATTTCATATTTCCAGGTTCATTCAAATAAATTCACTTACAAAGAAGTCTATTACTGAAGTCATTGCCAGCAATTCGGGAGACGCCTCTACCCGTAGAGCTTCCGCTAGTTGAACCACCACCCAAAAGTCCTCCTACACCACCTCCCAAAAGACCCCCAGATCCACCTGTTGCTGTTCCTGATACAGAGTTTAGAGCATTGATCGGTACAGCTGCCAGTGCTGAAGCATCCACAAGTTTTAGAACATTATTGTTATTGCCAGTTATTACTTCTTTTGGACCAGCTGTTAAATAATTATAAAATTATTGCATATTTCCAGGTTCATTAGGAGATTAAATAAATTCACTTACAAAGAAGTCTATTACTGAAGTCATTGCCAGCAATTCGGGAGACGCCTCGGCTAGAACTACCAGTAGAGCTTCCGCTAGTTGAACCACCACCCAAAAGTCCTCCTACACCACCTCCCAAAAGACCCCCAGATCCACCTGTTGCTGTTCCTGATACAGAGTTTAGAGCATTGACCGGTACAGCCGCTAGTACTGAAGCATCTACAAGTTTCAGAACGCTATTTCCAGACCCAGTTATAACTTCTTTGGGACCAGCTGTTAATTAATAAAAATATTATTAATTTTCCGGATCATTCATATCATATGTCAGTCAAATAAATTCACTTACAGATGAGTGTATTGCTATTGTCGTTGCCAGTGATACCTCCTAGTAGGCCACCAACAAGAGGCAGAGAGCCACTAGAACGCTTAGAGGTAGGTGAGGCTTTGCTTAATGGTACATCAGCATCTTCCAATTTATTTGCAGCAGTACCTGGTTCTGTGATTAAATACATCAGATATTAGTTTAATATAAATCGATATAAAGTTTATTTTTACTTACGTGTCAAAGCATTGGATGAAGTTGGAATTGGACGATCCAGAGCAATCAGTAATCCCAATGTAACAACCCTTCCCACGCCCATATTTATAAGACGTACAATCCAACTGTCTTTGGTTGCCGCACAGAATCCACTCTGATTGCCATTAGCAATAGATGTAAGACTATCCATAAGCGATGAAATAATTGTAATGAAGCCATTGATGCGTAGTAATTTGTGGCTAGTATTCTTCAAATCATCCTTGGGACCCACTGAAAAATTGTATGATAATTAGTAATTAGAACTTTGTGAGTACTCGCTGCTTATAACTATAAAATGCTACAAATATCGTCACTTTCCTCAACTCATGACTTGATACTATTCGCTAATTTATGGGCGACTTTACTTGCTTACTCGATACTAGATAATGCTTATTTCCTCTTACTCTTTACTTACTTTCAATTAAATTCTGGACAATATTTTTTGATTCTTGAGTCGATGCACCGCACATTTGCAACAGAGAACTACAGATTGCGCTCAATTCCGGTATAGTTCTGGCCTGTAGAAAACTGATGATAGTATCACGATCTCCCTTAATATTGGATGTAACCTTCGATGTATCCTGCTGTTGTAGTGCTGTACGCGTACTACGTGCACCAGCAACAGATGTTGTTCCAGTTTGCTTAAAAGCAACCGTACTCTTAATTATTTGTACAACTTGCTTTTGGGTACACTCAATATTATTAAAGTTGCAGAGTGCCAGGAAAGATTTCAAGCTAAGTGTTAAACTATTTTTATCCTTGGTTTGTTTAATATCCTTGATGACACGATCACAGCTGGAATCGGCATTGCTGCCAATTAAAACATCAATAATCACATTCATGCCCAATTGCAAGAGTACGGCACCGCTTTGGAGTTCCTGTGGTTCCATTTCACGTAAATTTTTCACCGTTGCCTCCTGTGCGCTAGTCAATTTAATGGAACGTGCTTGCATGCTGGCCAAGAGAAGATCGGCAAGATCTTTGGCAGCAAGTCGACCAATGTTATTGGAAGCACGATTTGTACCAGGTATAGCGGATGCAACAGTTGGATTTGGACGTGTCGTTGGCTTTGCCTCATATGGTATAAGGAAGCATGTTGAGAGTATAAGAAATAATTGTAATCGCCACATGATATATTATCCTATCGATATTATTCTTTTTCTATTTCCTGTTTCCTGTTTCCTGCTTCCCGTTTGTATTGCTAAGATATATTATTGGAAGATTTGTGCGTTACCACGAAACGTCAATGAGAGACAATTCGAGATTGATATCGTTATGGTTGATGCCAAGCGCTTTTATTGTAAACTTCTTCTCAACTTCTTTGTGTTGATTTTTATCAAGCGCATGTTGTGAGTTAATGCGCGGCACTGCACTCTTCACTCTTCACATAGCATGCTGCATATCTTTGATGCTGATAAGACTACAGACCCGACACTAACTTACAGATAATCGTGTTCGCATGCCGCAATATTTTGCGGTATTTGGTATTCGCATGCCGCAAAACGTGCTCACAAATCACCAAACACCATCGGCGTTACTTCTTCGACATTTTCGATTCTTTTTTTTCTCTTGTTTTCTTCAATATTTTTTTTTACAATTTTCTTTTTTTTCTGCTATTTTTGCATTTGCATTCTTCTTGCACTTGCAATTTGTCATCAGTTGTTATTGTTATTGTTGTTTTTGTTATAATTATATTATTTTAGCATATTGTTATCAACTTGACGATCTATTTTCATTGTTTGCATTTGAGAAATGTTTTATTTTTCTGTTTCTTTTTTTTTAATAACACATTTTATATGTTTATTTATTATCTTTTTTTTTATTATCATTATTTTTTTTTTAATTTTATTAGTCTATTTTATATATATATTTTTTTTTAATTTATCTTTGTCTATAAAAAAAATAAGTAACAAGATCTTAGCAGATTTCTAGCACTTTTATCTGATTATTCCTATGCAAAGTTTTTTATATAGTATGCGGTAAATATTTCATTCAACTTTTAAGCGAATAAACTTTGTTTATAATTTACAAAATTTAATTTTCCCACACATATCATCATAGCAGCTCAAAGAATAGTCGTTGCCTACTTTATTTTAGCATATATATTCAAGTTTAAATTTCTTTTCCATGTAGTTATCATTGCATTAAGTGTCTAAAAGTTTTTTTTTTTTGCTACCTAAGCCTTGAATCGTTTACATAATCTAACAAATCTTTTCGGCCCAGTCACGTCTAAAATACAAATCTAGAAAATTCATAAAAAATTTTCAATATTTTTTTTAAATTGTATAAAAAAAATATCAAAAATAAAAATGTGAACAAAATTATAAAGAATAATCTTTAGAAATATTCTGTGAGTGTTATTTTTATTATATAAGCGTAAAGTGTGCAAGTAAGTTTCTCTCTTTCCTTTTTTTTTATAAAATTATATCTTTGACTTTCATACTTCTTCCTTTTCTTTTACAGTTGACGATGCATCAGTCGACAAGCAAGTTGCTGATGTGAAACCAAAATCTGTAGAAGACACAATGCCATCAAGAGGCATTACGAGACACTATCTATGTATAAGAAAAACACCTAGCGGTACACATACATATAAACACTTGTACATGAACTACACAATGTGTCACCATATGCTGCTCAAAATATTATTGGTGAAATTGGAAACTGGAATCCAAGAACAATCCTCTATCGGACTGCTGCTCTACCTTGATTTACAGGCAATTTTAGCTCTGTATAAATATGTATATAAAAAGTTGCTTAAATTAATTTTATATTTTATATTTATATTTATCTTATGAATAATCTTAAAATAATAAATCTAATAAATGTTAACAAAATGTAATCAAAATGTTATCTGATTTTTATATAATTTAATACTAGATGGTATCCAACTATGGGGAACTCCAATATTGAAATACTTCAACATTATCAATCTAGAATTTTAGATAAAGATTTATGTTATCCAGAAGAAGAAATAAAATATATAGATAGACTGTAACAACATAATAATAATCTAGGCATTAGTACTTCTAGTAGACAATTAAGCTTATATGTCTACTAAGTCTAATGCCAGATTATTATTATGTTGTTACAGTCTATCTATATATTTTATTTCTTCTTCTGGATAACATAAATCTTTATCTAAAATTCTAGATTGATAATGTTGAAGTATTTCAATATTGGAGTTCCCCATAGTTGGATACCATCTAGTATTAAATTATATAAAAATCAGATAACATTTTGATTACATTTTGTTAACATTTATTAGATTTATTATTTTAAGATTATTCATAAGATAAATATAAATATAAAATATAAAATTAATTTAAGCAACTTTTTATATACATATTTATACAGAGCTAAAATTGCCTGTAAATCAAGGTAGAGCAGCAGTCCGATAGAGGATTGTTCTTGGATTCCAGTTTCCAATTTCACCAATAATATTTTGAGCAGCATATGGTGACACATTGTGTAGTTCATGTACAAGTGTTTATATGTATGTGTACCGCTAGGTGTTTTTCTTATACATAGATAGTGTCTCGTAATGCCTCTTGATGGCATTGTGTCTTCTACAGATTTTGGTTTCACATCAGCAACTTGCTTGTCGACTGATGCATCGTCAACTGTAAAAGAAAAGGAAGAAGTATGAAAGTCAAAGATATAATTTTATAAAAAAAAGGAAAGAGAGAAACTTACTTGCACACTTTACGCTTATATAATAAAAATAACACTAACAGAATATTCCATGAGATTATTCTTTATAATTTTGTTCACATTTTTATTTTTGATATTTTTTTATGCAATTTGAAAAATATTGAAAATTTTTTTTTTATAAATTTTCTAGATTTGCATTTTAGATGTGATTAGGCCGAAAAGATTTGTTAGATTATATAAACGATTCAAGGCTTAGGTAGCAAAAAAAAAAACTTTTAGACACTTAATGCAATGATAACTACAAGAAAAAGAAATTTGAACTTGAATAAAAAATTATATATGCTAAAATAAAGTAGGCAACGACTATTCTTTGAGCTGCTATGATGATATGTGTGGGAAAATTAAATTTTGTAAATTATAAACAAAGTTTATTCGCTTAAAAGTTGAATTAAATATTTACCGCATACTATATAAAAAACTTTGCATAGGAATAATCAGATAAAAGTGCCAGAAATCTGCTAAGATCTTGTTACTTATTTTTTTTATAGACAAAGATAAATTAAAAAAAAAAATATATATAAAATAGACTAATAAAATTAAAAAAAAAATAATGATAATAAAAAAAAAGATAATAAATAAACATATAAAATGTGTTATTAAAAAAAAAGAAACAGAAAAAAGAAACATTTCTCAAATGCAAACAATGAAAGTAGATCGTCAAGTTGATAACAATATGCTAAAATAATATAATTATAACAAAAACAACAATAACAATAACAACTGATGACAAATTGCAAGTGCAAGAAGAATGCAAATGCAAAAATAGCAGAAAAAAAAGAAAATTGTAAAAAAAAATATTGAAGAAAACAAGAGAAAAAAAAGAATCGAAAATGTCGAAGAAGTAACGCCGATGGTGTTTGGTGATTTGTGAGCACGTTTTGCGGCATGCGAATACCAAATACCGCAAAATATTGCGGCATGCGAACACGATTATCTGTAAGTTAGTGTCGGGTCTGTAGTCTTATCAGCATCAAAGATATGCAGCATGCTATGTGAAGAGTGAAGAGTGCAGTGCCGCATTAACTCACAACATGCGCTTGATAAAAATCAACACAAAGAAGTTGAGAAGAAGTTTACAATAAAAGCGCTTGGCATCAACCATAACGATATCAATCTCGAATTGTCTCTCATTGACGTTTCGTGGTAACGCACAAATCTTCCAATAATATATCTTAGCAATACAAACGGGAAGCAGGAAACAGGAAACAGGAAATAGAAAAAGAATAATATCGATAGGATAATATATCATGTGGCGATTACAATTATTTCTTATACTCTCAACATGCTTCCTTATACCATATGAGGCAAAGCCAACGACACGTCCAAATCCAACTGTTGCATCCGCTATACCTGGTACAAATCGTGCTTCCAATAACATTGGTCGACTTGCTGCCAAAGATCTTGCCGATCTTCTCTTGGCCAGCATGCAAGCACGTTCCATTAAATTGACTAGCGCACAGGAGGCAACGGTGAAAAATTTACGTGAAATGGAACCACAGGAACTCCAAAGCGGTGCCGTACTCTTGCAATTGGGCATGAATGTGATTATTGATGTTTTAATTGGCAGCAATGCCGATTCCAGCTGTGATCGTGTCATCAAGGATATTAAACAAACCAAGGATAAAAATAGTTTAACACTTAGCTTGAAATCTTTCCTGGCACTCTGCAACTTTAATAATATTGAGTGTACCCAAAAGCAAGTTGTACAAATAATTAAGAGTACGGTTGCTTTTAAGCAAACTGGAACAACATCTGTTGCTGGTGCACGTAGTACGCGTACAGCACTACAACAGCAGGATACATCGAAGGTTACATCCAATATTAAGGGAGATCGTGATACTATCATCAGTTTTCTACAGGCCAGAACTATACCGGAATTGAGCGCAATCTGTAGTTCTCTGTTGCAAATGTGCGGTGCATCGACTCAAGAATCAAAAAATATTGTCCAGAATTTAATTGAAAGTAAGTAAAGAGTAAGAGGAAATAAGCATTATCTAGTATCGAGTAAGCAAGTAAAGTCGCCCATAAATTAGCGAATAGTATCAAGTCATGAGTTGAGGAAAGTGACGATATTTGTAGCATTTTATAGTTATAAGCAGCGAGTACTCACAAAGTTCTAATTACTAATTATCATACAATTTTTCAGTGGGTCCCAAGGATGATTTGAAGAATACTAGCCACAAATTACTACGCATCAATGGCTTCATTACAATTATTTCATCGCTTATGGATAGTCTTACATCTATTGCTAATGGCAATCAGAGTGGATTCTGTGCGGCAACCAAAGACAGTTGGATTGTACGTCTTATAAATATGGGCGTGGGAAGGGTTGTTACATTGGGATTACTGATTGCTCTGGATCGTCCAATTCCAACTTCATCCAATGCTTTGACACGTAAGTAAAAATAAACTTTATATCGATTTATATTAAACTAATATCTGATGTATTTAATCACAGAACCAGGTACTGCTGCAAATAAATTGGAAGATGCTGATGTACCATTAAGCAAAGCCTCACCTACCTCTAAGCGTTCTAGTGGCTCTCTGCCTCTTGTTGGTGGCCTACTAGGAGGTATCACTGGCAACGACAATAGCAATACACTCATCTGTAAGTGAATTTATTTGACTGACATATGATATGAATGATCCGGAAAATTAATAATATTTTTATTAATTAACAGCTGGTCCCAAAGAAGTTATAACTGGGTCTGGAAATAGCGTTCTGAAACTTGTAGATGCTTCAGTACTAGCGGCTGTACCGGTCAATGCTCTAAACTCTGTATCAGGAACAGCAACAGGTGGATCTGGGGGTCTTTTGGGAGGTGGTGTAGGAGGACTTTTGGGTGGTGGTTCAACTAGCGGAAGCTCTACTGGTAGTTCTAGCCGAGGCGTCTCCCGAATTGCTGGCAATGACTTCAGTAATAGACTTCTTTGTAAGTGAATTTATTTAATCTCCTAATGAACCTGGAAATATGCAATAATTTTATAATTATTTAACAGCTGGTCCAAAAGAAGTAATAACTGGCAATAACAATAATGTTCTAAAACTTGTGGATGCTTCAGCACTGGCAGCTGTACCGATCAATGCTCTAAACTCTGTATCAGGAACAGCAACAGGTGGATCTGGGGGTCTTTTGGGAGGTGGTGTAGGAGGACTTTTGGGTGGTGGTTCAACTAGCGGAAGCTCTACGGGTAGAGGCGTCTCCCGAATTGCTGGCAATGACTTCAGTAATAGACTTCTTTGTAAGTGAATTTATTTGAATGAACCTGGAAATATGAAATAATTTTATAATTATTTAACAGCTGGTCCAAAAGAAGTAATAACTGGCAATAACAATAATGTTCTAAAACTTGTGGATGCTTCAGCACTGGCAGCTGTACCGATCAATGCTCTAAACTCTGTATCAGGAACGGCAACAGGTGGATCTGGGGGTCTTTTGGGAAGTGGTGTAGGCGGTCTTTTGGGTGGTGGTTCAACTAGCAGAAGCTCTACTGGTAGTTCTAGCCGAGGCGTCTCCCGAATTGCTGGCAATGACTTCAGTAATAAACTCATTTGTAAGTGAATTTATTTAATCTCCCAATGAACCTGGAAATATGAATGAATTTTATAATTATTTAACAGCTGGTCCAAACGAAGTAATATCTGGGAATAGCAATAGCGTTCTGAAACTCGTGGATGCTTCAGTACTAGCAGCTGTACCGGTCAATGCTCTAAACTCTGTATCAGGAACGGCAACAGGTGGATCTGGGGGTCTTTTGGGAAGTGGTGTAGGCGGTCTTTTGGGTGGTGGTTCAACTAGCGGAAGCTCTACTGGTAGTTCTAGCCGAGGCGTCTCCCGAATTGCTGGCAATGACTTCAGTAATAAACTCATTTGTAAGTGAATTTATTTAATCTCCCAATGAACCTGGAAATATGAATGAATTTTATAATTATTTAACAGCTGGTCCAAACGAAGTAATATCTGGGAATAGCAATAGCGTTCTGAAACTCGTGGATGCTTCAGTACTAGCTGCTGTACCGGTCAATATTCTAAACAGTGTAACAGGAACGGCAACAGGTGGTCTTTTGGGAGGCGGTTCAAGTGGTAGTTCTGGTAGTAGTTCCGGTGGTACTTCTAACCGTAGTGGCACCCGTATCGCTGGCAATGATTTCAGTAACAATTTGAACTGTAAGTGAATTTTAACGACCCTGAAACCTGAAATAATAAAAACTTCCTTTACAGCCGGTCCTAAAACTGTTATAAATGGTTCTGGAAATAACGTTGTTAAAGCCGTCGATGCTTCAGTTTTGGCAAGTTTACCAATTAGTGTCCTAAACTCTGTAACAGGAACAGCAACTGGTGGATCTGGAGGTCTCTTAGGTAATGCTGTAGGCGGTCTCCTGGGTGGTGGTTCTGCTGGTAGCACTACCGGAGGCAGTTCCGGTCGTGGTGTTTCTCAATCCACTGGCAACGACTTCAGCAATAAACTTATTTGTAAGTGAATCGATTTATAGATCTTTGCATGAACCTTCCAATAATCCCTACTTCCCTTACAGCCGGTTCTAAGACTGTTATAAATGGTTCTGGAAATAACGTCGTTAAAGCTGTTGATGCTTCCGTTCTGGCAAGTTTACCAATTAATGTCCTAAACTCTGTGACAGGAACGGCAACTGGTGGATCTGGAGGACTCTTAGGAGGTGTCGGCGGTCTCTTAGGCGGTGGTTCCACTTCCGGTAGCTCCGGTACTTCCAGTCTAACTGGCAATGACTTCAGTAATTCTCTCATTTGTAAGTGAATCTCATACAAATTGGATGAATTTTCCAATAATCAAGATTTTTTTACAGCCGCTCCTAAAACTAGTATTACTGGTAATGACAATACGGTTGCAAAACTTGTGGATCTCTCAGTTCTCTTAAGTGTTCCCATTAATTTATTATCCAATTTTGTTGGAAAAGTATCTGGTATATCCGGAAAAGGTGTTAATCCCAATGATGTTATCAATGTGGTTAGTGAAAATGGTACACGACTAATGCAAATTGTGGATAAAAACGATGCCACCGGCAATGATTTCCGAAATACTATAGAATGTAAGTATTGTCAAGCATTATGTGTGACTCAAAGTTAATTTTATTGGTTCCTACAGCGAAACCCAGAACAATTATAATGGGCAATAATAACAATGTTGTGAAACTTGTCAATCTGGATGTGAATGCTATTGGCCGATTGAATCTTCTTAATTCCATACGAGGCAGTGGCGCTGTATGCAGTGGCAATGAGATCAATAGTAAGTGTTGTTACTGCTGTTTGAGCAACAATTTCAATTAATATATTTGTATTGTATTTTTAGCTGGACCTAAGGAAGTCATAGAAGGAGATGGTAATACAGTTTTTACATTGGCGGATATCGATTTGAATGCTATATTGAATGTGGACTTGTTAAATCATGTTATTGGTACAGTGGGTACCGATTGTGAAACCCCTGAGCCACCAACTCCAGAGCCACCAACACCATCACCACCAACACCATCACCACCAACTCCCGAACCACCAACTCCCGAGCCACCAACTCCAGAGCCACCAACTCCATATCCACCAACTCCAGAGCCACCAACTCCATATCCACCAACACCTACACCCGAACCACCAACACCAACACCTACACCACCAACACCTACACCACCAACACCTACTCCACCAACACCTAATCCGAACAATTGTTATCGTCGGTACTGCCGCAAGTGGCGCACTCGCCCCAGTTACCTGTGCTACAAGAATTGCGGTGGTTCCTATGTTTATAGGCCCTAAATCAAAATCAAAGGGATCCCTAACAGTAATATCTGAATGAACTGTACTTTCCATACACTTGTCATATTATTTATTTTATTTATTCTATTTATTTTATTTAACTTATTTTATTTATTTTTTTTTAATTTTTTAAGTGAACTTGTTCAATTTGCTTGATTTACTCAAAATACAACTAAATTATTTATTATCAATGAAAAACTTTGCATGTTTTTTTTTTCCTAAGGATACTGCAGGTTCGTCAAGGAAATTTTAGTATTGTCCAATGAAATTTATGTTGTTAGTCTGTGAAAGACTTTGAAATACTCTACAAAAAAATTTAGTAGAAAATAATTTTTAAATTTTGAAAAATTTGCGAGAAAAATTAATGAACTATTTGAGCAATACCTAGTAATCTATATAGTTTTTTTTTTGTAAATTAATAATTATTTTATAAATTCATTGTTAATTTTAGCTTGGACTTTCTAATTTTAGCTTGGAATTTGTCTGCCCGATAGTCTGTTTGTCCGACCATATATCTGTGTGTACTAACTTATTGTTTTGGAACTCTCTCAATGAAAACTTGGTATACATACTCCCTATACCCATAGGCTGTTTATAAGTCGGAACCGATCTGATCGTAACACTATAGCTGCCAAAAAACCGATCAGTCGAATAAGTATTTCTTTTAAAATCCTGCTACCTGAGCTTTTCCACCAAATGTTACAGAATTGTTTACAAATTTAACACGCTCTACGTTTAGCATTTTAAAAATGTAGAGTATATCAAAAGGTAAACAAAATGCAATTACATTTCAAACGCAAAAGTTTTTAAACTGCGTGCGGGTAAAGTTAGTGGGGAACAAAAAAAGAAGAAAGAAAAAAAACTGGGATGCTGAAATGAATCAGTAGGGAGTTGGAGATGAAGGTGTATGCTATGGGGGGCTAGAAGAGTATAGCAAAACTTGGCATAAATAAAAGATAACATTATTAACACCAAAAAAAGAGCCAAGTCGAAACGCTTCAAGCTTTCTCTCACTCTCTCTCTCTCTCTCTCTCTCTTTCTCTCGCTCTTTCTCTCAGTTTAGACAAATGGGCGTCAGCGTTGACTCAATACGGAAAAGTTATGCTTAACAACACCCCAAACCCTCCACACAGTCACACAGAATCGAGAGGGGGGTGGGGGGGGGGGGGGAGAGACAACACCTTTCATAGCAAGAGACACTACCCTCACCTAGAGCTATACTCAATGTAGAACGTGCTCACGCCACATGAAATCATAATGAAAGCAATAAAAATATCACCAAAAGTTGCTCGACAACTGAACAAAATAAAGAAACTGAAGAGCAACAAAAAAAAAAAAAAATGAAATTTAAAAAAAAAAAATGTACAAGAAGAAACTGAAGCAGCAGCAACAGCAGCAGCAGCAGCAGCTCATAATTGATGACCTGAGATAATTTGTTATGGTTATGAAACGTGAAACAGACACAAGCGGAAATACAAAATATGGGCGCAATTATAAATTTTAGACCAACAACAGAGACAAAAACGACTGACAGACAGACATAGACAGAGGCAGAGACAGAGAGTGAAAGAGATAGAAAAAATAACGTTGTACTTTTGTATGTACTACGCGCGACTTTGGGTCGCGTCTGTCTCTCTTGCTTGATGGCTTGATGCTGCCAAGCTGCTAATGATAAGCGATAACCGTGAACTGAGCGAGTGTTAAATATTATGCGACACCTTTGGGACACAATTTGTTCCACTCACACAGTTTGCCCTTAAATTCTTAATGATGACCCACACACCCCTCCCCACCGTTCATCCGCTACCCGCCAGCAAAAGACAAAAGTTAAGACAGACTCGGGAACAAATCTCTTACAACAATTGCTACTTATTAAAGCTAATTTCTTATTTTAAGCCCAAACTCACACCGATATACATCAGCAACAACTTTTATAAACTGGCGAATACTTTTTGACCTTTTATATCCATCCCCCTGCCCCTGCCCTGCCCTGCCCATGAAAAAATAACAAGTATTTCAAAGTCCACAAACAATTTTGATTTACTTAACAATTTTTTTTTTCTAGATGACAATCAATTAATAAAATATATAATAACAGAGAATTTTGATATCAAATCCTATACTATATATCGATATCTCTATTGTGCATGTACACTGCGACAAATGATTCACTAAAATTTAAAAACCAAAGGCAACATTTGAAAAAAGTTTGCGCTCATCTATATATATCACTCCATATCGAGGATGCCTTTGGGAGTTGTTGAGAGTGTGATTGGTGGCTCAATGATAGTGTGTAAATGTTAGTAGTATTTGAAAGTCTTGGAAAGTGTTAAAAATCTTCTTGCAATCTTCAGCAACAGCGTGCAGCATATCCATATATTTAAAGAATCCTAAGCTTGAATAATACCTGGCGATAGCTCCAATCAATGCAAAACAAAACATCTGTGTGCAAAACAAACTGTAAAGAAACTAGTAAATCTTAGATGCAGTAGGAAAAATAGAGAGATACAGAGAGAGAGAGAGAGAGAGAGATAGAGAGAGTAATACTTACCATAGAATAGCAACACTTTAAGCTTACATCTCTAATATTGAAACAATATTAAAAGCATATTAAAACTGTATGCAACAATCTTCAATTATTTTTTGTATAATTTTTGTTTATAAATATTATTAAAATATTAAAAAGAAAAAATAATAATTATATTGTATTTCATTTATATAACAATATTTACAATTTTTATAAATTATTATTATTATTTTCACATTAAAAAAAAAAAAAAAAATTTGTTCAAATTTTTCAGTACAGCTGTCGCCGTGTAAGTTGTATGAAATTCTGAATTGTGATACATGCTTAGGTCTGAAATGTTGGAGAAATTTAAAGCAAAGGCTACTATATAACGGTAAGTAAAATTGAAATGGAAAATAAATAAATAAATATTTTTTTATGAACTTTTGGATAAATTAGAAAGATTTCAATAGGGGAAAAATGAAATAATTTTGATCAAGTCAAACACATGAATAGTTAAAAGAGAAAAAAAGAAATAAAAATGAAAATGAAAATGAAAACATGTGTTGCATATTTTGCACAAGTTTTCCACGGAACTAAATAAATCAATGAATGAGTGAATAAGCGAATGGTGAATGTAGCGTCGAGCTAAAACTTTGAGTATATTCATATAAAATGCAACAGACTTTTAGGCGCAGACATGTTTATTCACTTGTCAGACATCCAGACAAGTTCCGCAACTTACCCAATTTCGTCCCAGTCTCTTTGTCCGACTGTCTATCTGTCTGTCTGTCTGTCTGTCTGTTTGTCTGTCTGCGACCCTGTTTTATAATCGTTAGATGAAAAATTCTATGGTCGTGTCTCGTTGGGCTCAGGTTGTATTTGCAGTACATCTAAGAGTTCCTCATCCTTCTCTTCTTCTTCTATTTCTGCATACGTTTTTTTATACTTGTTTTTTGTTGTTGTTGTTACTGTTGTTGTTGGTGTATGCTGCGCCCATTTTGATTTCAACTTTCGCTTTGCTTTGCCGCTTTCGTTTTGTTTTTATACCCTGTAGTATTTTTGTATTAGGGTATATAGTAAGCGTAAAAAGTATAAATAAAAGTGATTGAAAAGTCCGAGATTATTTTTAATATTAATTTTTTTAAATTAACGATTTCTATATAAAGAATATTTTTAATTAGTTTACAGAGTATCTGCTAGTCGTGCATGTTGATTATTTTAAGTTTAACATTTTTACTTGTTTTATATATATTTTTTTTTATTATTGTACATAATTTGCACGTGCTACGAATATCTAAAATTTACGAGCAGAGTGAGCGAGAGAGAGAGAGAGGAAGACAGAGAGAAAGTGCACAGGTCGTCGCGTGGGTGAAGTTGGGCAACCAGACACTAGTTACACACACTGCCTCCGCTAGAGGTGAGACAGTGACTGTGGGCGAGGGTGAGACACAGTAGCGAATGGTGAGTGAGGGGGGATGAGGGTGCTGGCGGTGGCGGTGGCGGAGGGTAGAGGTGCGGGCACCCGGGGTGCTTTTGTCATGTACATTATTTTGCTTTCAAACGTTCGAGTAATAGTAGAAAGTAAAAGTCCCAAAGCTTTAAATGAGTCTGAAACAGAGAAACACCGATAGACAATGAGAGAGAGAGAGAGAGAGAGAGAGAGAGAGAGAGATAGAGCATCAAGTTGAAGGCAGCAAGCAGTGTCAGTGCGTTTTTCAAGCTGCCCCCCCGGGGGGAAGTAGGACATTGGGTCGGTGGGAGCTGGCATCCCTGGACGTTTGCTTACTTTAACACGTTTTATGTCCAAAATAAATGTGAACTAATGCATTTTTATTAATATATACAAGCGTGCTGGGAATTTCCAAAACAAAATGATGATCATCAACAACATCAACATCAACAGCAACAACAGCGGGAACAGCAACAGTGACTTCAGTGGGAACAACATCATCATTGCTTGAACATTGCGATGATGATAAAGCATAAAAACCGCAAATGTTTTTTAAATGCAGTGCAAATATATGCGTATCTCTCTCTCTCACTCACACACTACCTTTCTCTCAGTCACTCGTATGCGCTGTGTATTTTTGTACTAAGTAGTACTACGCTGCTTTGACTTTACGTAATGCTTCTTAAATATTTAGCACTCACTGTACGTGTGAACATACATATATCCGTTTGTCGTTTGATTGGATTTTCCTTGGCGACGAGTTAAAGCTGACCCACTGCATCACTACCCAACACACACACACACACACATGCAGGGACAGTAGTCACCCGCAATATAGTTAGAGGGTCACATATGCGATGAGTCAGCAACTTATAATCGACCATTCACACAAGTCTTAAGATAAGTCTCACTCACTCCTCTCACAAGACGTGGCCTCGTTCATGACCCCCTTTTTTTTTTTTTTTTTTTTGTATGCCACAAACTGCAGCAGCATCTTGTTGAAAGTACTATGTGCTTGCTGTACTGTACACATGCATCAATTGTATCAACTATGCCAAAAACACACACACACACACACACACACACACATGCATGTGTGAGAGAGAGAGAGAGAGAATTTTGGCCAGAGCTAGCAAACGTTCATTGTGCTGATTTTCCAAGAGCTCACAACAACAATAACCCTCAATCATATTTTCTCCCCCCTTCCCCTTGCCGCCCTTGGCCATTGCCACACCCTTGGCTATGGCAAACTATGCTGACAATCGTTTTCTTAATTTCATTATGCGATTTTTGCATAACACAATTTTTCATCAATTTTTCTTTTATTTTTATAACAAAAAATAACAAGAAACGAATAATAAATGATAATAAAAAGAAATATGCAAATATTTCCAGTAATTGAGTATAGCGCATAAAAATCTAGAAACAATACAAAAATAAACGATTAACGATTTTAATTAATCTTCATGCATTAAATATTCATACTCAACATCTGATAAAATAAACAAAATCTATTTGAAGCCATTTACGTAGTTGCCTTTGCTTTAAAATTCTCCAACATTTCAGACCTAAGCATGTATCACAATTCAGAATTTCATACAACTTACACGGCGACAGCTGTACTGAAAAATTTAAACAAATTTTTTTTTTTTTTTTTAATGTGAAAATAATAATTAAAATTTATAAAAATTGTAAATATTGTTATATAAATGAAATACAATATAATTATTATTTTTTCTTTTTAATATTTATAAACAAAAATTATATAAAAAATAATTGAAGATTGTTGCATACAGTTTTAATATGCTTTTAATATTGTTTCAATATTAGAGATGTAAGCTTAAAGTGTTGCTATTCTATGGTAAGTATTACTCTCTCTATCTCTCTCTCTCTTTCTCTATCTCTTTTTCGTACTACATCTAAGATTTACTAGTTTCTTTACAGTTTGTTTTGCACACAGATGTTTTGTTTTGCATTGATTGGAGCTATCGCCAGGTATTATTCAAGCTTAGGATTCTTTAAATATATGGATATGCTGCACGCTGTTGCTGAAGATTGCAAGAAGATTTTTAACACTTTCCAAGACTTTCAAATACTACTAACATTTACACACTATCATTGAGCCACCAATCACACTCTCAACAACTCCCAAAGGCATCCTCGATATGGAGTGATATATATAGATGAGCGCAAACTTTTTTCAAATGTTGCCTTTGGTTTTTAAATTTTAGTGAATCATTTGTCGCAGTGTACATGCACAATACAGATATCGATATATAGTATAGGATTTGATATCAAAATTCTCTGTTATTATATATTTTATTAATTGATTGTCATCCAGAAAACAAAATTGTAAAATAAATCAAAATTGTTTGTGGACTTTGAAATATTTGTTATTTTTTCATGGGCATTGCAGGGGGATGGATGTAAATGGACAAAAAATATTTGCAAGTTTATAAAAGTTATCGATTATCAGTTAAATATTCATTTGACTATAGAATCAAACTATCCTTTTTCTGATGAAATTATTTTAGATATTTCATGCTTCAAATTATAACAAAATTTGATGTGCATTTCAATTTTGCTTATCGTAACGTAATTGCCTTTGTTTTAAAATTCTCTAAATTTCCCAATTAAATCTTGAAACACAGGTTGTGGCTGATACCTAGAATTAAAAAAAAAAAAACAAAAAAAAATATGAGAAAATTATAAAAATAAAATTACAAAATGTAAATAAATTTCAAAGTAATATAAATATTACATAGTTCATAATATTGAGTTTTAATAATGTTCTGATATTAGAGACGTAAGCTAAACTCTCTCCCTCTCTCTCTCTCTCTCTCTCTCTCTCTTATGAGTAAGACTCACTACTTTGTTTACAGTTGTTGGGAACACAGATCTTTCATTATGCTTTGCTGCGGACTTTCGCTGGGTATTGGACGAATTCGGGATTCCTTACAATATTGTAGATATGCTACACCCATACCAATGCCATTCGTAATGCTGATAAAAAGATAAAACACTTTCCAACGCTCAAACTCACACTCACACTTACACAAACAACATTCAATTCTCAAACTCCAAGGACACCCTTAATAAGTGTTATATATGTGAGAACTTTGTAATTACGAGCTATTCATTTATACATGCGACACAGAGCAGGAAGAAATTGAGGATGTAGTTTCCGCTTCATTATAAATTTATATCGATATTGGATATTTAAATTCTCTGTTACTCTATATAAGTTTTATTACTTGATTGTTATCCTGAAAACGAAATTTGAAAGTAAAGCTAAATTATTGTATACTTGTTATAGAGATCAATGGAAAAGATTGGATAAGAGATTTGCATACGTGTTAACATCCTTGATGTATATCATAATATTTTTTTTTTTTTAATGTTTAGATTTGTATAGAAATTATAACTCATTGTTGCAAGGCTTCAATGCTAGTTTCTCGAGATGTGTGTGTGTGTGTGTATGGCTTCAAAAATGGCTTTTAACTTGGCAACTGATGGAATTACTCGCTGCTTGTCATACACGAGTACGCGAGGAGACTGATGAGGAGTTGTTTGTCTGTAGAGTGAAAGCGGGCGACGGCTTGGCTATGGAATGGATAAATGGAGGAATGAGGAGTATGAAGGATTTGGCAGACAGACGCGTACATGCGGACCTCATTACTCACACGCTGGCGCCTGTGGTCCATTTACTTGAAAGAGAGAGGGATAGCGAGAGAAAGAGAGAGAGAGAGAACAAGAGGTCGCTGTTGGAACTCAGACATAGACAGAGACTATGTTGTAGACTATGCGGGAGACGCAAAACGAAGACTGAGACTGAGGCGGGAACTGCGACTTTATTATCCACTTCTTTTCAATGCGTCGAACAGAAAATGAAAAAAAAAAATAGAGAAGACAAAAAAAAAAAAAAAAGAAAATACAGCCAAAAAGAAAGCAATAAAATATAAAGAGAGAAATATACAATGCAATGGCATGACTAAAAAATACCCTGCACAGCACTTTTATGAATTGAAATGAAATTTTACTACAATTTTAGGCTGCCCGACCAGTCTAGCACCCACCCCCCCCAAGTCATATACAATATGTAGGGTATATAAAATGCAAAGACGTCCACTTTGCATACTAAGAACCAAAGGCTATGAGCTTAAGGCTTACTTATAAGGCGTGCAATGAGAATGGAATGGGAGAAGCGTGCAGAGAAAGAGCCAGAGCATAAATAGGAAAAGCAAATAGCGAGCAGCACCAACGGCGATGGCGACTACAACGACGTCGCTCTATTGACATTTTAGGGTTTCATTGTAAAGCAATTTAAATTATTGTGTATATTTTATTTCTATTTTTTTTTCTATTTTTTTTTTTTTTTCTATTTTTTTTTTTCTGTTTCGGTTCGTCCAACTTTCGCCTCACTTTGTGTCTCGATTTTTCAGTTTCTCTTTCAGTTTTCTTTGTGTCGAATTTAAGCATTCAGGACAACGTGTCGCGGTTCGTGTTTGAGGGTTGGAGAATCTCTCTCTTTCTCTCTCTATATATATGGCCAAGGGAAAGTGGCATAAAGGGGCTAAGCGAGTGAGGAGCGTTGAGCAGATAGAGAGAGGAGTAGGCAGCGGGCAGCGGGCAGCGGGAGGTATCTATATGTGTGGTGGATCTGTATTACCCCCACGAAGCTTGATTTTATTTTGTGCAAATTTTTCAAATGTTATCCTTAATTTAGTTTATAAGTAGATGCCAGTCACGTTCCAGGCAAATGACATTTTATTTGTGGATTTTTATAGACTTTCTCTCTTTCTACACGCGTGTACATGTGTCTGCGTGTGAGTGTCTATAGAAAGCATCATCAGGCAAGCCCACAAAAAGTATATATACATGTGCGTGTGTGTGTGTGTGTGTATAGGGAGAATAACATTCACTATGTATGTATCTATATACATATAAAAGCTAGTACTTTCTAGGCCTCGTATTTGTTGGGGAGCGGGGTTTACCAAAACCAAGAAATTTCTCGTAATTTGGTTGCTCGCTGTTGCAACTTGTTGTGTATATTCTCATTCTCTCTCTCTCCCTCTTTTTTTTTTTCTCTGTGTCACTCCTTCCTCTGCTCCTTAACGCTGGGTCACATGTGTCATTGATGAGTCACTGAAAGCTATAACAGTCCACGCTCATGTGTTTTTCCTAAGAGCGGGAAGTCACAGCGGGACGGAAAAAAAAGGGAGCCCAAAAGGACATTAAACTTAACGTTTGAATTGTTTGAAAATATTAAAAACGTGAATGCATTGCACAAATTCAAATGGTATCAAGAAAACTTCCAGCACGACTTGAAAACAAATCTTCAATTTTTTTATGTAAAAGAAAATACAAAATTTTTGGTGTAGCAAATATAATAGAAAAAAAAAAGAGATAAGTAATAACATATCCTAATGATCAAAGAAAGAGAGTATATGTCCAGAAATTAATAGAATTACCTAGCGCCGTAAGCTGACAATTGAAATCTTTCATAATTTTTGATAGGATGATTTTAATATTTATATTGGAATAAAGCTTGGAATCCTTTACAATTAAAACAGTGTGATACAGAACAGTCTTGGATGAACATTTAACACTGGTCAACTTTTCTTCTATCATTGGATGTGCAATTGTTCTGGAAAGCTTAGTAAAATAAGGAAAAACTGTTTGTCCAATTAAGGTATCCGACAATTGGAGGTGTCTTTTCCTTTAGGATGTTTTCATTATATTTAATTGTTTAAACGAAATATTCTACACTTCCCACTCTTTCATTCCTATGAATCAGTTCTTAAATATATATATATATATATATATGTATATATTCCTTTTCTTCTTCCTCTCTGCTTCTTCTTCTTCTTCTCTATATATAAAGATATGTCGCAAGAAAAATACAATCATGATTTTAAGCATGTATCAACGTATTGTTTGTACTTTGACTTCATCTCCTGCTGATTGTAGAAAAACCATCTACTGGTATTCCTTTAATGGTCCGTATCCGTATCCGTATCATATCATATATGGTAGATATGTATGCTGCCAAGATAGATATATGATGGTGATGCTAAAATAAATGAAAACAGAGAAATATGAGCGTATAAATGTATTAAAAAGCAACAACAACAAGAACAATGGCAAGGAAAATGGGAGAATAAAAACATCGTGCTGTGCGAATTGTAGACAGGGCGCAAAATTATAGTATATGAAATGGATGGGAATGGTGGTTATAGAGTTTGGGGGTACGGGTCGAAGGGTCGAGGGGCAGGTTACAGGTGGAAAGGTCTCGACCCGACCCGTATCACATATGGGGTAGTTCTTTGCTATTGTTACAGTTGTTGTTGTTGTTGTTGTTATGAATGATGAAGCCCGTTGCCAGTCAGTGTGGAAGGTAACAGAAAAAAAAGTAAAAAAAGAGCAAGAGAGATAGAGAGAGAGAGAGAGAAATGAAACTCCACATAACTTGCGCACAATAAAGCAAAAATTAAAAAGCGTAAACCAAATTGTATTTCTTTTGCACTGGTAGCGTAAGAGATGCGACGAACTGCGGTACCTTTTGTTGTGCTCCGTTGACTATATTAATATCAGATCGGGTATCCTTCCCCACTGCATGCTGCACTATAAAGCTTAAGGTAGATTGCAAAAATCATCCCCAATGTTTATTTTCTCTTTCTCTGTTCTTTTTTTGTTTTATAGTTTTCCCAAGATTCTTTTTAAATGTTCTGGAACAGTTACGTCTGCCCCGTCTCTCCAATTCCCTAGCGATACAAGGTTGACTGGCTTTGTTCGTATGGTTAATGTGTGTGGTAAGATTTTCCGGGATAGACGCATAATTGCTTGACTTTTGATTAATTGTTGGTTTAGCGTTGCTTTAATTGCTTACCTATGGGCTCCCTCCCATCCTCTACTATACAGTTTTATTAGACTAAAATGAGGCAAAAAAAACATAAAATTTTGATACAATTTTCAGTTTGTCTGTGAGCATACGTAACACCTAGTGCAGCTTAAAGACATTTGGATATCCAAAACACGATGATTTAGTCTGTGGAAACCCTTATTAACTGACAATTCATAGAAATTGTTTTCATTTTATGATTTTTATTAACCTGCAGTATAAAAATAAAAATTTCTTACATAAATACGTAGAATTCAATATAGTAAGAATGTTAGAAAGTTTTTAAGCATTATGTTATAATGCATTCGATTCCAATCAATTCTTTTGTTTACACTTTTCAGATGCCTTCTTCGATGTTGGGACGTATTAAGAGTAAGAATAGTTGTAATAATAATAATAATAATAATATGCATAATGCTGCTAACCAGAATTTAATCAAACTTTAGATTAAATTTCGTCCAATAAAAATTTCCTTCCTCTTTCAAGTTATTGAATAGTTGTATAGGTTGCCTCGTATGCCATTCTCCTAGAGTAATGGTCGATCTATGCCGTCGAAGGCTATAAGCTTTAACAAATAGAACGTAAATCGCAAATAGCATAATGATGAATATCTACAAAAAAATAGAATAAATAGAAAAAAAATTATGTTAAAGAATTATAGGATGCAAAAAAATAAAAAGAGAAAACATAGAGAGAGAGATATATATATATAATTACCAATGAATAACGTTGATTTATGCTTAATTTCTAGTTATTTACATATAAATAACTTTTGCAAATTACACTTTGATACGTAAGAAACGCAGCTTTTCCTTTTGGCTTTTTGGCATTCACAAATACAAAAAAAAAACTAAACCGTTCGTGAATTTATTAACGATTTAAAGTTTATGGAAATCTATTTAATGGTGTTAGTCACTTGTAAAAAAAAAATAGTTCGCTTGTTTTTATATATAAAATACAAGAAATTTAAAAAAGTTAGAAAAAGATTTTCTACTTTTAAAAAAAAAAATAATAAAAATATAATAGAATCTAAGTTGATGTTGTCGAACTCAACTGAATTTTGAATGAACTAAATAAGGCAGCTGTAGGCCTTAGGTAAACAATTTGGTCAAAATTTCATTGGCAAAGGCAACTACGTTTATCAAAAAACAACGCCTACTCTATAAGTAGAATTAAAATCTATAAACAAGAAGATGAAATGAACAATATCATAAATAAGTGACGCAATTGTTGTAGTGTAAAGCGAAATACCCTTAGCCACTGTATAGTTTTATACCCTGTGCAAATTGGAGCTGGATAGAGACATTAAGTTTAGGTGTTTAGTTTCTTGCAACGCAAGTTTTCATCAAGTGTTGGATATATTTTATATATTTTATATGTTTTATATATTTTATATATATTTTATATATGATTTATATATGATTTATATATGATTTATATATTTTATATATTTTATATATTTTATATATTTTATATATTTTATATATTTTATTTTATATTATATAATTTATATAATTTATATATTTTATATATTTTATATATTTTATATATTTTATATATTTTATATATTTTATATATTTTATATATTTTATATATTTTATATATTTTATATATTTTATATATTTTATATATTTTATATATTTTATATATTTTATATATTTTATATATTTTATATATTTTATATATTTTATATATTTTATATATTTTATATATTTTATATATTTTATATATTTTATATATTTTATATATTTTATATTATATTATATTATATTATATTATATTATATTATATTATATTATATTTTATATATTATTTTTTATGTTTTATTTATTTTATATTTCAGCTTACAGAATATCTAAGCAGTCTAGCTTTTCTCATTCTATTTTTGTTGTTTTTTTTGTTTTTTTTAGTATTTATTTACGGCATTTTTTCACGCTACGTCGAAGCTGAACTCAAAGCATTACAGACGCATGATAAGGAGACATGATACAGGGTCGGGGTGCAACATAAAAGCGCGACGCGGCACGGCACAGCATAGCAAGGTACAACGCGTCGAGTTGCTATTTACCTGTGCTTGGGCGTGAAGCGCTGCCTTCGAGTTCCCCTCGCAAATTTCATGAGCCTGAGAGCTGAGCAAAAAGCAGACTAAAGAAAAAGGACTATGCAATTTTTTTATTTTTTTCTTCTTTTTTTGTTGCTGTTGTTCTATTGTTACAGTTCTTCAGCTGCTTGTGCTTGTTGTTGTTGCGCAACTTAATGGCCATTGTTGTTGTTGTTGTTGTTGGTGCTGCTGCTGGTGGGTCGCAACAATGGTAGACAAAAGGCGCCAACACTTTTGCATCACTTCGATTGTAATTTCATGCCCGAATTATCCTTGGGGAGACATTTACCCTAAACGAAGCACACACAGGCAAACAAACGCAAACACACACAGCACACACACACACAGATATATACAGAGTGGGAGAGATACACACACACACACACACACACACACATAGAGAGAGAGTGTAGCAAACACACAGCGCCAGCATGCATATAAATTTCAATAGCGAGCGGCGAAAAGGAAAAGTCAAAAATGTGTAGGCGGGGAATACGCAACACAGATACAGATACAGATACATATACATCCACAGAAACACACACACACATATACACACACACACACACACACACACACACACACACCTTTATTATTATTTTTACACTTAACTTCCGGTTTACGCCTATTATGCCCATACTCTCTGTCTCCCTCTTTGCCTTTGCCTTTGCCTAGTTGCTTTACTTCTCACTGTCTCTCTCACTCTCTTTCTATCTCTCTCTCTCTCTCCCTTTCTTTCTTTTTTTTTTGTATGCTTTTGCTCTAGCATCAAATTACAAAATATAAAGCCATTGCTCTGCCCCTCACACATTTTGTCATACACACTTCTCTGCTCTTCACATTGCTGCCAGCACTGTCTGTCTGTCTGTCTGTCTGTCAGCTCTGTCTGTCAGCTCTGTCTGTCAGCTCTGTCTGCCGCTGCCTTGCTGTGTCTCCTCTTTCACCTTAACTGCTGCTGTTGCCTCGTTCGCTAGATGAAGTTATTGTCCCTGGCATGTTTTCCTGTTCTTCTTCTTGTTGTTGTTGTTATTGTTGTTTTTGTTGCTGTATATTTGTTCATTTTTTTTTCTTTTGTTGTTGCTGCTGCTGCTGCTTCTGCTGTTGCTGTTGTTGTTGGGCGCGTGTTTTCACGTGTTCGTTCCGCATAGTTCCGTTTGATATGCCACAAAGGTGTCACACAGTCAACGGCATTGTCCACATGGCTGCCACAACCTCAGTCACTGCTTCTCTTTCACTGTCTCTCTCTCTCTCTCTCTCTCTCTCTCTCTCTCTCTCTCTCTGTCTCATTCTGTCTGTTGTTTGAAGCGTGCTTCCTATGTTCACGCCAAAAACTTTGGCATCCATAGCACGAACATTGCATCGAATGTTGCCTGCGGGTCTCCTGTTTTGACACTGAAATATCTAACGTTCATATCCTTTACGTATTTGTCTTTATTTAGAACTTAACCTCGTCACAGACAAACACACACACAAACACACACATACACATACACATACAAATATATATATATACATATATACATATATACAGCTGATTTCTATCTTGAGAACTTCAATAGATACTCGCAGAGCTTTATGTTGGCTCAGACTTTTCTGCTTGAATAACATTTTGCGATTTGTAGCTTAATTTAGAAATGTTAACTTTAATTTTAACATGATAAATTCAACATGTTTTAGTCTTATTAATTATATTAAAATTTAATATATATTTGAAAAATATTTAGAATATTTTAAACATGATAAATTCAAAATATTTTAGTCCTATTAATTGAACTCAAATTTCATATATTTTTTTTATATTTCTTTTAAAATGTAAATTTTTTTTTTTTTAATAAATTTTACGAAATAAAATAAAATAAAATAAAATATTTTTTTTATTGCATTTTTAAAATATTTATTAATATTTAATATTATTTTTTTATATTTTATTTTTTTATTGATTATTTTGTATTACATTTTTAATTTAATTATTTAACATTATGATTTTATCATAAATTTTTGTTTAATTTTTTTAAATATTCTTAAAAATTATTAAAAATTTTTATTAAATAATTATAATTGTTTATTATATTTTTAAAATGTTTATTATTAAATTCATTAAATTTTTGCAGGTTTTTAAATTATATTATATATATTATAATTTTTTTTATTAAATTATTCGAAACAAAATTAAAAAATATTTTTTATTGTATTTTTGAAATGTTTATATTTTTTTATATTTAAATTTAATTTTTTTTAAGATTTTGAGTAAATTTGATTTTTATTAAATTTTACAAATATTTTTAAAATTTGTTTATTAATTTTTAAAATTATTTATTAATTTTTTTTAAATTTGCTATTAAATTGTTTAAATTATTTTTTTTTTATCTTTTTGCAGATAAAAAGACGCAGCAGAAAGTTGAAGGCGACAAGCGGCAGTGCTGCTTGGCAAAGAGGAAGCTCAGATATAGGAAGTTGAAATTGTTGCCAAACACACACACAGAGAGAGAGAGAGAGAGAGAGAGAGAGAGAAAGACACATATAGAAACGCACACACAGACTTAGGCAGCTGCAGAGTGAGCGCTTTGATTGATGCGCTGTAACTTCACGTGAAATTGCACAGCAAAATGGAAAAGGAAAAGGAGCAAGAAGCTGCAGTGGGAGAGAGAGAGAGAGAGAGAGAGAGTGAGAAGGGGAAATGTATATATAGCATGTGTAGACGAAGAAGTGTGTAAAGTATCAGAGAAGCGATGAGTAGGAGAAGGTAGAAGGATAAACTGAGGCAGCTACTTGGCAAACCAAAACAAAGCCGAAAAACAAAGCCGCTGCCGCTGCTAAAACGGAAGGAAACACTCGTCGTGGAAGCACACGCAAAACATGCACTTAAAGGCAAGCACACACACAGAGAGAGAGAGAGAGAGAGAGAGAGAGCGAGAGACAGAGAATGATAGAGAGACACTTACTGTTAGGCAGTTTATTTGTGTGTTTCGACTGCCGCTTGCTCGACAGCTTTAAAATAGGAAATTAAAATTCCAATAATAGCATTACCAGTGCTACATGCCTAAACTCAATGCCTGCCACTGCCACACTGCCACTACCCATAACCCATGCACCTAAACGTCTTCACTTCTTACACTCTATACCGCTCTCTCTCTCTCTCACACACACACACTCTTACACTATCTCTTTCTCTCACACTCATTTCTCTTTATGCCCACAAAACAGCTAGCCGCAGTTGTCTATGTATATGTCTCTCTCTCTCTCTGTATAACTCACACTTATATACTCTTCCTTTACCACTCTCTCTCTCTCTTTTTCACACTCACACACAACGTGCAGCCACTAAGTATGCTTTAACTTTTGTCGGTTGTCGGTCGAGCTGCGTTTTCTATCTCAGTCGCCGTGTGCGATAAAAATAAATTAAGCCACAAATTGCAATTTAATTTAAGGTTTACTTTTATCCAACGTTTCCCCTGGTTCCCCCCCCCTTTATACACAGCGCACAGAGCGACAACTCGTAGCGCTTTTTAGTCAAAACCACGCACCTTTCCACCACCCCTTCGCACCCCGCATCTTCTTCATGCCACTCACTCTATCCGTTGTCGCCCTTTTATTTTATTTTATTTTATACATATATATATTTTTTTTTTTGGTCATATTAAAATATCTTGCCACATATTTTGGTTGCCGTTGCCCTCGTTTTTTTGGCCCTGGCTCTGTCTTTGTGTAGGTGTCGGCAAAGGTGTCTTCCCTCTACTCTTTCTCTCGCACCGCCCACCATACACTCACTTCCCTTGCGAATCGTCGTATATTTGTTGCATACTTCTGAGCAAACTTGCGGCTGCTTGTGCGTAGCTCTCTCTCGCTCGCTGTGTGTGTGTGTGTATTTGTGTTGAAAATTTATGGCATTGCAATTGCAAATATAATTAAAATTTTCAGCTAGATGCCTTACGCCTTACGCGCCCGCTATCGCAACTCTCGCGCTCTTACTCGCTCGCTCGCTCGCTCGCTCGCTTCGCTTTTATTTAATTTCATGTTTGCTTTTTCTTTACTTTTTTCTGCTTCTTTATTATTAGATGCTTCTATTCTATGTTTGTTTTCATTTTTTGTTTTTGTTCCCCTCTTCCTCTTCATCTTCTTCTTCTTTTTGCTAAGCACATATTTGACATTTATTATATATAGATTTATATATAATTTTAGTCGAATGACTTGAAACTTCAATTGAAGCTTACGAGAAAGTCGCGCAAATTCAATTCAAAAAAAATTAATATAAAGAAAATTTGCGATTTATATAGATTTAATTGTACGAATATATATATATGTATATATATAATATAAAATATAAAATATATTTATATTTTTATATATATTTATTTTATAATATTGACAAAAATATATCATTAAATCTTTGCATAAAATTCCTCATCGTATGCTTGATTTTCTGTCGCTTATATGTTATGCTTGCTGTGTATTCTAAAGTCTAGCTTGTTCATAAAGCAACAATTATTTTAATATTTTTTTTTTTTACTATTTAATTTAAATTCATTTTCAATAATATAGAAATATATATTTGTCTGATAAACTGCTGATAATCACTGAAAAAAAAAAAAAAAACAAATTTTTCATATTTATAAATTTTGTTTTCTGTTTTTTTCTACTTTTTAATTTTTTATATTTTTCCCTACAAAATTTGTGATAATAATTTAATAATAACAATAAAAAAATAAATAGCTAAAAAAAAACTTTTAAGCGAAAAATTGTGTTTTTCTTTTCATCGAGTAAAAAAAAAAAAAGTTCGTTTATTATACAAAAATAATTTTGTTTTTCTGTTTTTTTTTTTGTCGTAATGTTTGCGCAAAAAGCTTTAGATCTCTGGAGTTTTAAACGTACAAATGAAATGAAATTTTTTTTATATATAGAAATTTTGTATATTAAAAATAATTGCAAATATTTTTATACTTAATTTTTAAGCTTTAAAAAAAAAAAACTAAGGAAATGCAAAATATTTTATAAAAAAAAAAAATAAATGATTTTATGTAATTATAAATTTTGCCTTATAGTGTATACATTCGTCGTATATAATGATAATTCATGAAATTATTTCGAATTACAGTTAAAAGAAAATATCGCGAAATTTCATTTTGTGCACATTTTATAATTGACAGTTGCAACTTGCAACACAGACGTGGCAAGACTGCTATGGCAAGTAACAGAAGGTAAAGTATGAGCAAGGGGAGTGAGAGAGAGAAAGAGAAGGCGAATCAGTTGAAGTTGATTGTTCATTCAATATGTGGATAATGTATAAGCGAATCTAAAGATAATGTACACAATTTCAACGTTAAACAAACTTATTTCCGTTGCTTTCTGCAATTCCTTTGCCATTGATATCTGACTGTTGTTGTTGTAGCTTGATATAGCTGCAACTTGGCAATTTTATGCTTCAATTTCCGCTTCCTGTTAAGCGAACAGCATAGCACAGCACAGCATAGCTGATGCCTTGCTGCTGCTGCTGCTGCTGCTACTGCTACTGTTGCTGCCATCACGCGTCGCATCGCATCGCATCGCATCGCTTCGAGTCGCATCGCGTCGCGTCGTGTCATTGCCAATTGAGTTGGCCTCGCGAGCTGCCAAAGGCAGGATCTATCAGTAAGTAGGAAATTGTGCAGCATTATGTAGTATGTGCAAGTAAGAAGGCAACAGTAGTAGCAGCAGGCAATGCTGCCAATACACTCAGCTAACGCTTTCTTTCCCCCGACCATGTGTATTATGTATTTACTTTCATTTCTTTTCTTTTTTTTTGTCTTTATTTTTATTGCCAGTTGTTGTATGTTGAATGGTGGGGCAAGTGGTTTGGTGGTTGCACCTGACTTAATGCGACTTCATATATGTCTGTCTGTCTGTCTGTCTGCCTCTGCCTCTGTGTCTGTGTCTGTGTGTGTAATGCGTACATTCAACCGCACCATAAAACCGAAACGACCCTCACACTGTCTCCACTTTGTCGTCATCGTCGTCATCGTCGTTGTTGTCATTGAGTTTTTTTGTTTAGTTTTTACAACTGACATTGCGCCGTCGTCTTTAGTGACATTTGACATTTGATATGCCTTAATCAACTATAAAAGCATATTGCACAGACAGACAGACAGACAGACAGACAGACAGATAGCAGACACAAAGACGAGGCGTGACCAGAGGCAAGCTATCTATCTGTCTATGTGTAGCTTTACAGCTACGCAATTTGCTTCTTCTTTTTTTTTTGCCGCGCATAAAACATAAAATGTTTCTAGCTTTTGCAACATGCAGCAACATGTGGCAATATCAAAAACATACATACATATATACGAAAAAAATACTAAAAATACCAAATAAATAAATAATACCAACTATTCACATTGCATACGGCATAAACTCTGCGTACACTGCAATTGCAATTGATTCAATTTTTGGTTCGGCAATTTGCTAACTCAATCAGTCGCAACATGTCCAGCAAAACCTGCTGGGTGTCCTATATGCCAATGATTTAGGGTGGAATGATTCTATGGCAGAAGTAAAGGGAAATTTTGTGGAGCACATGTTAAGCGCCAATCATCATTTCAACGACATGTATTTCATTTACTTCCAATCGAATTCACATTTTTTTTTTTTTCTTTTTCGTATTCGTATTCCTTCATTTTTTCTATTTTTTTTTTTCTGCTGCTGCTCGCTTATTGTAACTCTGGCACAATTGCTCTTTCATTCCAACATACATAACTCGTTGTCTATCTCTTTTTTTCTTTTTTTTTTTTTTTAGTAACAAAAGTTTTTAATTATTAAATTCCATTAATTTGTGGCATCGCTTTTAGATCTCGTTGTGAACATGAAAACATGAATTGTGAACATAGAAAAGAATTATCGTAAATTTATAAAGATTTCGTCTATTAAAATGTTGCCTTAAAATCAATTTTTATTTTTTTTTTTAATCATAGTTATCGCTGCTTTAATTTTCATAAAATTTTTGCTACCTAAGCATTAGATTCTCTTTCATAATTTCAGTCTAAAACAATCTTTTCGGCCTAGTCACGTCTAAAATACAAATCTAGAAAATTCTTAAAAAATTTTCAATATTTTTCAAATTGTATAAAAAAATATCAAATATAAAAATGTGAACAAAATTATAAAGAATAATCTCTAGAAATATTCTGTGAGTGTTATTTTTATTATATAAGCGTAAAGTGTGCAAGTAAGTTTCTCTCTTTCCTTTTTTTTTTATAAAATTATATCTTTGACTTTCATACTTCTTCCTTTTCTTTTATAGTTGACGATGCATCAGTCGACAAGCAAGTTGCTGATGTGAAACCAAAATCTGTAGAAGACACAATGCCATCAAGAGGCATTACGAGACACTATCTATGTATAAGAAAAACACCTAGCGGTACACATACATATAAACACTTGTACATGAACTACACAATGTGTCACCATATGCTGCTCAAAATATTATTGGTGAAATTGGAAACTGGAATCCAAGAACAATCCTCTATCGGACTGCTGCTCTACCTTGATTTACAGGCAATTTTAGCTCTGTATAAATATGTATATAAAAAGTTGCTTAAATTAATTTTATATTTTATATTTATATTTATCTTATGAATAATCTTAAAATAATAAATCTAATAAATGTTAACAAAATGTAATCAAAATGTTATCTGATTTTTATATAATTTAATACTAGATGGTATCCAACTATGGGGAATTCCAATATTGAAATACTTCAACATTATCAATCTAGAATTTTAGATAAAGATTTATGTTATCCAGAAGAAGAAATAAAATATATAGATAGACTGCTACAACATAATAATAATCTGGTATTAGACTTAGTAGACAATAGCTTAATTCTAAGAAGACATCCTAGATATCCCTGAGAGATTAACTTATAATTTGTATAAATTTTCTTTGAGAAAGCTGTAACATTATTTTGTCATAGAAATCTTAGATGTCTCAGCCTACTTTAATCTATATTTTTATATCTTAATATATGAAATAGAAAATTTTAGATTAAAGTAGGCGAAAACCAGAGAAAAATTGTTTACCTTAGATTTTGTATTGCCTTGAGGTTCAGTTGTGCTTCGAATATTATTCGGTAGAGTTCGACAAAAAATTTAAATATTGTTTAGTAAAATGTTTTGATTTATTTTAAATAATTTCAAGTATATTCTGAAATTGTGTTTAGTTAAACAAAAACGCCACCAAACGAAAAAATACAAAAAAAAAATAAATAAATAAATAAAATAAAAAAAAAGATTAAAAAAAATTTTAAAAATAAAAAAAAAAATGTAGAAGAAATATTACTCATAGTTCTATAAAACTAAAATTGAAAAAGTAACATTTAGATGCGAGCACTGCGTATTGTGTAAGATTCTGAAGATTGAAGAACATTAACATAAATATATTTAATATTTTAATTATTCTATTTCATTGAAACAGCAAGATGAAAGACGGCAACAATCACATTAACATTAACAATAATTGAGAAATTTGTTTGGCTTTTTAATTTGATGCCTAACATAATGTTTAAGATACATATGAAAATTCTTAAAGTTTCATATAATATTCATAATTTATTATAATATTTAAAATTTAGTTTTAATATAATATATTTTTTTATATGATGCATTCAATAATTTTTAAATTATTTACGTACTGCGATTAAATTTGAATATTTTTTTTAATACTTAAAATTATATTTAAAAAAAAAAAAGAGTAGAAAATCACAATGAAATTTTTACAGTCTGTATAAATTAATAGAAGAAAAATATTTTAATAAATAAATATATCACAGCTTATATGACTTGATTTTGTATATGATGAAATATTTTTTAATTTTATAAAAACAAAAAAAAAAAAAAAAATTAGAAAATAACTTTTCTTATTTTTATTATATTTTATTATATTTATATAATTATTATATACATAATATTTGGTATATACATATACTTCGTCACACATGTTGTATACGTAATATAGTCAAATGTCTATATATATTAAATGGGCAAAGCGTCGAATTCTTCAAGCGTGCCTATAATACTTGCTGGCAAAGGAAAATATATTGAAAATATTAAATTCCCCAAAAATAATTTTAAATAATTAATAGAAATAAATGAATATAAATAAAAAAAAATTTAAATTAAATATAAAAATTAATAAAATTAATTTTTAAAAAATATGTTGAAAAATTATAATGCTTGAAATTAATTTATATAAATTATATATGTAGTTGCTGTTACTGCCAAAAAACTTATTAAAGTAAAGCTCAAGAGCAACATGTATAACAATTGCGCTGCGATGCTAGAAATTAGAAGCTTGAAGCTAATATTGTAATTGGCGATAGTTAATTTCACATGTAGCGATGTATGTATGTATGGAATATGTAGTATATCGTGCTGATAACCAATTATGCAACATTCACTGTCACTCGAACATTGTTATTGCCATTAGCTGCAGTACCAAGTGCTACTCTTCTTACTGCTGTTGCTGTTGTTGCTCTTGTTGTTGCTGCTGTGGACAAAGTTGCTCAATGGCCGCAAGTAAATCAAGCGCTTTATTTGCATTTATCAACTGGTCAAACAGTTGAACAGACGTGACGTATGAGGCGTAGAGTTAGCTATGATTTTGCATGGCGCATGGCGCATGGCTAGGGACAAGCAAGAACCAGAAGCAAGTGGCAGCGGGTGTTGCTTGCTGAAGTAGAAAGGGAGAAATGGTCACACTCTGTGCCTGGTGGTGACTTTTACAAACGATAATTAATGAAATCTGACAGTATACGCACAGACACATAGATAAACACACACACACACACAGCACACACACAGCACACACACATAGAGCAAGAGTAGGAGCGCTGCGTCTGCCGCTGTCTCAGTCTCTGTTACTGCTGCTGCTGCTGCCATGTGCGTTCATTGACGTTCACTGCGTTGTCTAATGGTAAGCGAGAGAGAGAGAGAGAGAGAGAGAGAGAGTAAAAGAGACAGAGCATATAGTGAAGTAGTAATAGCAGCTGAGGCAAAGGGAAGAGCAGCGTGCTTATATTTGCAGCTCTATCGATGAGTGGCAGCAGCAGCAGCAGCAGCAGCACCAGCAATCTTTCTCTCTCTCTCCCACACACTCCCTCCCTTTCTCTGTGTGTGTATGTGTGTTTGACGCTGAATGCTCTTAATGAGAAATCGTTTTAATTGAGTTTGCATGTTTATGGCTGCCTTTCACTGTTGCACTTTTTTTTTTTTTTTTTTTTGCTGCTCCCCATACACCTCACACTCACAGAACAGAGCAGTGCTTGACGCATCAGTCAGACGCCTGTTTGGCGTTCGCCTCGTCAAGGCTTCAACTTTGACCCCTCCACCTACCAACCTACAATGTTCCGTCGCCACCCTCTGGCATACAAACCGTAACCGTTTCATATGCGCAATTACTTTGAAAGCTTTAACTTCAAGCAGCAGCATGTGTGTGTCTGTGTGTCTTGCTGTATGTGTATGTGGTGTGATTCTCAACCACATATTGTCATGTACAATGGCATCATTTGTGGGTTTGGGTTGCTTGCTGCCATTGCCTTTGCTTTTGCTTTTGCTTTTGCTGCTTGGCTGCCATCGAAACACTTTTGACAAGGACAACATCAAATGTAACCGCATCCGCATGCTGCCGCCTGATGAGGGTCAATTGTCCATTAGTATGTGTGTGTGTGTATATCTCTCTCACTCACTCTCTCTCTCTCTCTCTTCTGACTCTGTCTCTGTCTTTGTCTCTCACTTTGTCTGTTTGTCTGCAGCTGCTTGGAGCCGCATGTGGCGCAACTTTTGGCATAAAACACACACACACACACACACAGAGAGAGAGAGAGAGAGAGAGAGTGAGAGCCAAAACTCACTGGCAGCTCCAATGTCGTCTGACCATTAAGACTCCCTGTCCAACAGCAGCAGCAACAGCAGCAACAGCAGCAGCTGGCGCATAATTATTTCTTGATTATGTAAATTTTCATCGTGAGTCCGAAAACTCTATTAATAGTTGACTTAACCCCCGCACCCCCCACCCTTACACCCTACATCCCCTTATGCATTGCCCTATAACTTCCTTTCTCTCTTCTTTATATTTATTTTATTTATTATTATGCATAAGTATATAAACTCTCACACACACAGAGAGTAAGAGAGAGAGCAAGAGTGCAGACTTTTGGTGTCAGCAAAAGTTCAACTTTACCTCCCTAAAACCCCGTATCCTACCCTATTTCCTCCCTGTATTGCTCTCTCTCTCTCTCTCTCTCTCTATCTCTTACTCAGTCTTGCTTTTTTTTTGCTAGGTGGCATGTGGCACACTGCGCCTTGCATCCTGTTCGCTGTTTGTGCAACAAAGCAAATTGCTGTAATCCATTTTGCAAGGCGCATCAGCTGCTCGCTTGCTCGCTTGCTTTGCTTACGTTTCCTTGCTGCATGTTGCATATAGTTGCATGAAGCTGCCTTGCAGCATGAAGCTTTCGCTCTGCTCTATGTTTGTTATCAAATGAAATGGATTTTTATTAGATTTTGCTTGTAAAGAAGATTTAAATTTATTTCAATGTTTTTTTTTTCTATTTGTTTTCTTCTGCTCGTCTCTTTGTTTGCACATTTATTTTTAAGTTTTTCTTTCCCTCTCTCTGTCTCTTTCTCTTTCTGTCTGCACTTTTTGTTTATCTGCTTCTACATTTTTTCTTTTTTGCTTGCTTTTTCTTTCCGCGTGTTTTTATTTTTCAACCGCTTTGTGTTCAAGATTAATGAGTGCAAAATAAAATCTACAAAAAAAAGAACAAATAAATAAAATAAATAAATAAAAAAAATAAGTAAAGAACTTGTATTGCAGTTACTCTTGCCACGCCCATAGCTATACGCCCCTAGAGATTTGCAACGCTTCAGTTTCGCCACTCACAATGTTCCAGGGATTCAAGTTTTATTAAATAAAATAAATTCAACTCTTTTTTTTTTTTTGTAGTAATAAAAATTTTTTAAGATTTTTGCTGCAAAATATTTTTGGATTTTAAATGGCATTAGCGGTAATATAATATAATAATTCGATTCTAAGATTTTTTTTAATATTATTTTTAATTTTTATATATTTTTTTTTTTTGATTTATTTTTTTTTTTTAATTTACATAAATTATTATTATCGGATAAAATTATGAAAAAGTTTTATAGATTATATGAATATCGAATATTATAGATGATAAATAATTGTAAAGATTAGAGATGGGTACGGGCCATGCCAGGCCTGGAGCTCAACGGCAGTAAGCCAATAAATTCGTTTCGGATAATCAGAAGCGGGCTTTTTCTATGCGGGCCTGGACTCTTTCATTAAATCTTCATGTCGGGCGTTAAAATTCAGGTTCGAGCTCAGCTTTAGTTTCGATATTACAAGTTTCCGTCAAGTTCAACATACTAAAAGCTAATTTCACATAGTATTTATAGAGATAATAGGAAGTATAAAATTATTTTATTTTAAGCCTGATAATATTCCAATTAAAGTAAATTTCATCACGTTTTTAGTAGAATTTTCAAAGACTTTGACAATTTGTAGAAGTGCAAGAAACGTTTTGTTTTTATTTAGATCTTTGGCAAATCGACTTGGAAAATGTTTTCAAATTTCTTTTATTTTTGTGCTTTTTGGCTTGTTGCCAGCATCAAAAGGATACCTTGAAAAAGCATGGCTTGAAAAAGAACTTGCAGCGCCAAGGACTCGGACCAACAGAAGCTATTGTCAATGTGAAGAGTTCTCTGCTGTCTGTCCGCTGTCAGTTTGTCTGTCTGTCTGTCTGTTCGTTGTCTGTTTGTCGCTTGTGGCTTGTCGCTTGTTACACATGCAAGGACAGACTTAAGCCTATTAGCGCCATTAAGAAGATACAGAGAGCGAAGAGTCATAGCACGATACGACACGGCATGGTATGGCATGGCACAGCAGCGACATCTGGCGTTGGCAATTACAACTTGTCGATGCATCGTTCACATGTCAACAGATCCTTGCACCTCTTGCCCAATGTTCAAAAGCAATAAAATGTGCAACTAATGCGATTACAACTTGAGTGCCCACAATTTACTACCCCCTTACATCCACATTCTTCTCACTTCTCTCTTCAACCACAACTCTATGTGAAGGCATCTTTTACCTTACACTCAAAAGCATCAAACCCTTCAAAATGATGCTTTAAAGTGCGCATATACCTCACATATGTTGTATGTGGCAAGTATAAAGAAGCGGACTTTAACTCGCTTTTAAACTTTCAACATTAATTTTGTGTGAATTTATGAATTTAAGAATAACTAGTACAAATATACTTTAGGCTTATATAATAGAATAACAGAATAATACTAAAGAATATTCATTGAGATAATTTTTTTTTTAATTTTGCTCACATTTTTATTTCTATTTATTTTTCTTATTATTATTTACGTATTTTAATATTTTTGAATATTATTTATATTTATTTTTATTGCTATTTATTTATTTTTATTGCTATTTATTTTATTTATTATTCTTATTTATTATATTTTTTTATTTTTATAATTATTGATTTATTTTTTTTTATTATTATCATTATTTATTTATTTATTATTTTTTTTTTTATTTATTTATTTATTATTATTTATTTATTTATTTTTATTATTAAATTAAATATTTTTTTATTATTTATTTTTTTTATTATTTATTTATTATTTTTATAATTATTTATTTATTTTTTTATTATAATTAATTTATTTTTTATTATTATTTATTTATTTTTATTATTACCAATTTATTTTTTTATTATTTATTTATTTTTATTATTATTTATTTATTTTTATTGCTATTTATTTTATTTATTATTCTTATTTATTATATTTTTTTATTTTTATAATTATTGATTTATTTTTTTTATTATTATCATTATTTATTTATTTATTATTTTTTTTATTTATTTATTTATTTTTATTATTATTTAATTATTTTTTTATTATTTATTTTTTTTTATTATTTATTTATTATTTTTATAATTATTTATTTATTTTTTTATTATAATTAATTTATTTTTTATTATAATTTATTTATTTTTTATTATTACCAATTTATTTTTTTTATTATTTATTTATTTTTATTATTATTTATTTATTTTTATTGCTATTTATTTTTTTTATATTAATATTTATTATATTTTTTTATTTTTATAATTATTTATTTATTTTTTTATTATTATTATTATTTCTTTATTTATTTTTATTATTATTTGATTATTTTTGTATTATTATTTATTTATTTTCTTTTATTATTTATTTATTATTTTTATAATTATTTTTTATTATTATCATTATTTATTTATTTATTTTTTATTATTATTTATTTATTTATTTTTATTATTATTATTTATTTCATTTTTATTGCTATTTATTTATTTTTTTTTTATTATTTATTTATTTTTTATTATTATTTGTTTATTTTTTTATTATTATCATTATCTACTTATTTATTCTTTTTATTATTATTTATTTATTATTTATTTTTTTTATTATTTATTTATTATTTTTATAATTATTTATTTATTTTTTTATTATAATTTATTTATTTTTTATTATTACCAATTTTTTTTTTTTTTATTATTTATTTATTTTTTATTATTATTTATTTATTTTTTATTATTTATTTTTGATATTTTTATCAAATTGTTTTTGATGAATTTTTATAGATTTTTATTTATTTTTTAGATTTATATTTTAGATGTTACTAGGTCAAATAGCATTGTTACACTGAGATAATGAATGAGACTCAACGCTTATGTAGCAAAATTTGTAAAATTTCTAAATGACAAAAAATGTAAATTGAAAAATTAAATTTAATGCTTTAGGCAAAACTTGTACTGTCGATAAAATAAAATAAAGTAAAGTTGCGTTTATCGATAGTTCTGCAAGGCAATTCTATTTCATTTTTGTCGTTTGCAGCACGTGCTGAAGAAAGTCTTGAACACTTGAAGCTTGAAGCAGCAACTTAATATAAAGACAAAAAAAAAAACAAAAAAGAAACAACAGCAAAACTCTTGAAGACTTGAATAAAGTAAGTAGCATCCGTTGAGTAGATGGTGGTGAGGGGTGGATGGAGAATGGAGGAGTAAGAGTAAGAGCTTGAGAACTTGAGGGTTGTCATCTCATTATGCTGAGAGTCGGGCAGCAAGAAGCGTGACAATGAGACAATGTCCGCTCAATGCAAAGTTACAACTTCAAGTTGCATTTGCAGTGCTAGTCGCGTGCCACAACTTGTGGCAGGGGCTCGTACAAAGGGGTAAAGCAGATACTGTATACAGCAAAGGGCTGCATGTGGGGTGCGATGGCAGTGACAAAACTCCGTCCAGCAATTTGCAGTTTTACGCTTACTTAAATTGTGTCTAAAATGACAAGGGCCAAAAAAAAAAAAGAAGCAAAAGCAGAAGCAGAAGAAGAAAAAACAGAAGTAGACGCTGAGAGCAAGAGAAGGCGCGTCAAATTGGGGGTGGATCATGTTCTTGTTGCCTTGCCTTTCGACCCCATGCCATACCCCAAGTCCAACACAAATGAAAAGGGTTACCCCGCCTGCATCTTTGGCGGCGTAAAAATTTTATTGTTATGTGTTTTCCGTTTTTTTTTTTTTGGCTGTGGTTTGAGTTCAGCTTATGTTGTCTACGGCTATGCACTCCCCTCCCCATCCCTCTCCCCCCACCACCATACTCCCACCCTAAATTTCTCTGGCACTTTTCACGCTCTGGCCACAATCGATATTAATATTGGGGCATAGAAATTGAAAATTATGACGCACACTGACAGTAGAGCAAAGGAATTCATTTATGTTTTATGGACACAACACTGGATTACACTTGTAATACTCTCTCTATCTCTATCTCTCTCTCTCACTCACACATACAAATAGATGTAGATATAGATACAGTTACAGTCGCAGAAGGGTTAAACGCACTCTAGAGGCTCGTATCTCAAAAAGTCTCTGCTACTGCTGCTGTTGCTGTTGCTGGCAGTGAAGAGATTAATGAAATTAAATCTAGACAGAGACAGACAGTGTGTAAGAGAGAGAGAGAGAGAGAGAGAGAGAGAGCAGAGTAGAAAAAAAAAATAAACAGACAGTGAAACAAAGCGTTTAAAAAATTTTTTACAATTTGTAATAAAAGCAAAGAATTGAGAATAGCAAAAGAAAAGAAGAAAAAGAAGGATGCAGAATAAAAAGAAAATGAAAATTGAAATTAGAAAAATAGAAAAAAGAGCAACATTGGCAGCTGTAAATGGAAGTAATAATAGCAGAGAGTGAGAGTGAGTGAGAGAGCTAGAGAGCAGCTGAAACTGAAAGTAAAAATAAAATTGAAAAAAACAGAGAAAGACTACAAACAGTCATAGAGAGAGAGAGAGAGAGAGAGAGAGAAAGAGAGAAAGGGAGAAAAGGAGAGAAAAATTGACGTATTCTATATGCTGAAAATATTTTTATTAACACTTGCATTCACATTCAAAACTCTCTTGGGCGGACACTCAAGTCAAGTGTCCGCTTAATAGAGGCAACATAATTGTGCTCATGGAAAAAGTGGCGGTCCGAAGTGAAGTAAGGCAGCTTTTATGAGGAGTAAAGCATGAAAGAAACGGCGGTCCGACGTGGAGTAAGGCAGACTTTACTATATAGCAATACTTTTGCTTTCGTTCTCTCTCTCTCTCTCGCTTTTGCTCTCTCTCTCTCTCTCTTATTCTCTCTCTCCCTCATACACCTTTTATGCTTTGTATATCGGTGTTCTTTATATAATTACCTACTTATCAATGTCTTATCAAAACTTTTCATTTTCTAATTTCAAACTCTTATCATATTCACATATCATTCAACCACACTCACTCTCTGTCTATCTCTATCTCTCTCTCTCTCTCTATCTCTCTCATAGTACATTTCTTACTTTCTACATTTCATTGAATAATTTGTATATTTTACCTAAAATTCACTCTGTCTCTCTCTCTCTCTCTCTCTCTCTCTCGCTCTCTTATTCTCTCTGCTCGAATTTCTATTGTTTATCTTTCAGTTTGGTCGAGCTAAAAATTTGCATTTATAAATCATGAGAAAATTAAAGAAACACATTAAAATAAATACATAGAAAATAAATTCAGATACATATATATATATATACATATATATATATACGTATATATGTATAATATACATATATAATATATGTATGTGTATCGTCTGTTATCATCTGGTCGCATCTTTTCTGCATGCAAAAAATAAAAAAAACAGAGAGAGAGAGGAAAGCAGGAAAGCAAACTAAATGAATGTTGATGCGTGTATCCGCATTCGCAATACCTTCCCCTGCTACCAGCTCTGTCTTCAGCATGTGTGTTGCAAGAAGGGAAGCATCCCCAACTTTTACTATATGGATCGTATATGGAGTATAAAAAAATATACAAAAACTTCACATATGCAATGTGGAGGACAACGACAACGACAACGACAACGACGACGACGATGTGCCACCCCGTGTCGTTTTTATGTTATTCGAGCTCAAGTCTGCGGCCTGTTACGTAATGTGATAAGAATGTTAAGACAGGCAAGGCAGCAAACTGTAACGCAGGAGTACGGGGTCTTGGTAGTTGGGGGGGGGCTGTTCTTGTGTAAACCCCACTCTCCACTCCCCACCAAAGAACGATACGAAATACGAAATCAACCCAAAAACAGCAAATGCTAAACTCAATATCATCCCTCAAACCCAATGTTGGGAATATCGGAAACCTTCCTGTCTTCTACTATGTATGATTTCCTATGCGATATCTGCATGCATTGTGTTTGTTTGTTGTATTTCTTTGTATTGCTTCTACTCTCTCTCTGTCTCTCTCTCTCTCTCTCTCTCTCTCTCTCTCTCCTCTGGCCATGCTTTGCATTTGCCTTTGCCTGTGTCCTGGTCCACTTTCCATTTAACTTTCTGCATTTGCATAATATTATTTCTTATTTGTTTTTATTTGCCTTTTGCGCAAATATTGTCAATTCCAATTGAATTTTGACATTAGTCGGACCTACCTAACCCCCATCCTATACACATACCCCCTAACCTTCCGTCATCATGCCAACTCTCTACACATGCTACACACGACTCTCTTTACCCAACAGCTTTTTGCCTGTCTGCTTCTCTTCCTCTTCAATGGGATTCACTGTGATTTGTCATGGCGACTAAAAAAGCTGACAAATTGCCCAGATTTGCCCGGAAGTGGACGGATTTTGACGCTTTTGTATTGGTCTTACATTTAGTATCCCTCAGGTTTCTTTCGTTTTTTGTTCATCCTACGCTTAAGGTTTCCTTTTGTCCTAGTCTCCCTTTGCGCTGGTCACCCTTGGTTTTCCTTGCTCTCACTCTCTTCAGGACTCTTTCTTTGGCTTTTATGGTTTACCTTTAGGAGCTAAAAGGCCTCGGGACATCGCTTTATTTTTTTTTTCTCTTTTCCTGTTGCTCCTCGAGATTCTGATGGTCTTGGAAGGGGAGGGCAGAGCAAGTCAGCTTTGCTAATTGTAAGCTGCACTCTAGAAATTTGTTGCTTTTTCGTTTTTGGCCATTGTTATAGCTTCAACAGGAACGACAATAACAACAACAACAACAATAACAACAAAAACAACAACAACGATTGCTACAACAACAAGGAGATTTTTATTTTTTTTTTTTATTTTTATTTTATTTTTTTTTGAAGCGTTGCCAAAGGAATTTCCTGTTGACATTTTTTAATTTTACACTTGACTGAATGACGCGAACTTGGTGGACGACGCGTTCAGCTTAGCTCAGCTCAGCGCAAAGGACCCAAAGGAAAACGTTGAATGTGTCGCCCTGCTACATTTGGCCGCATGGTACCATATACATGTCTATTGGGGATTACAGAAGGTAATGTCAGCAAGTCTCCTTCACTATCATTCTCTCTCGCTCTTGCTCTTTCTGTGTGCCTTTCTCTCTCTGTCGCTCAAAGTCAAGTCAAGTCAAAGATTTGAGTCAACGCTTATAGTAACTGACGAATCGCAACTGTAAGCGATTGTAACTAAAATTTAAATACACTGAGAAGAACAAGTTTAATAAAATGTAATTTAAAATGATTTTGAATTCTATATAAAACAAAAAACGAAAGTTATCTCCGACTGCTCCTATGACAACTATGTGATATAGTAGTAGAATTTGTAGAGCCAATTATGTTGAGATGTTTATGACGTCAGAAAACTCAAAACCTCAAGTCTATCTACCGGATTATTCCTATGGCAGCTGGAGTGTTTCTATCTAAACATTTGCGTATTATATACAGCTTATAGGCATAGGGAGAATGCCAAGATTCATTGAGATAAGGAACTAATCTGCGTTGCGAAAGACAAAAAGAGATGAACAGATGAACATATGGATTTGGAAGCTGCTATTATTTTGGATTGTGTCTGCAACGACTACTTATGCGAAAGGCAAACTTCTGGTTAAAATTTGGCTATCCTTTGGACAAGTGTAATTAAGTCTGCGTATAACTTAAGTGAAGACTTTTAACTGAGGTATACGTTTCTTTATCCTATGTTTTCTTCTGGAATATATTCATTTCTATTTATATATCTGTCTATATCTATTTCTATTTCTATCTCTAGCTATATTTACATATTACTTACATCTCTTATACTCTCTTTCTTTCTATCTCTCTCTCTCTGTCTCTCTCTCTATCTCTTGTTCTCTCTTTTTGTCTATGCATTCGATTTACTTATCGGAAAATGCTGAACTGATGCTAATACTGTTCATGTTTGTCCTAACCAGATGCCCAACAGCAACAACAATAATAACAACAACAACAACAACAACAACAACAACAGCAACAACAACAACAATAAGAACAACAAATAACAATGTAAACAATGAGATCTATGCAAATTGAGTAACAAACTTTGGCTTTGATTTAACCAACAAAATAATGTGAAGTATCCCATCGACCCTTCCGTTGGCGCTACCACAATCGCATCCTTGCTATTACCTACTCCCATACTTTCGGGACTCATACTACTGTCAGCTGCAGTTGTTTGCATAGCGTAGTCGCCGCACGGTTCTGCCACGTGTCTTGCTCAGCGCATGAATCAACCAATCCATGACCATCATCATCATCATCAACATTCACATAAACAGCATCAACATCATCATCATTATCATCATCATGGATGAGGTATATGATTCATCTTCCCTGCTTCCAATCTTTTAACCTACTTACATTTCCCTTTCACCTTATAATATGCTGTTCAGCATACTTTCAATGTTATGAAGTCATTTGCATATTTGGCTGTTTATGTTGAAAACAAGATTTCGTTATTAACATTATTTAATTTGTTTGCTTTGCTTGACTAGCGCGATAACCCAGAGAAAATGTATAAGTAAATCTGGGATGTTTGGATGCTGGGATGATGTACTTAGCATGGGTTGAAAATGCTGTAAAATAGAAATAATAGAAAGAAGACGAAAAGCGAAAGTTGCAATCAGCGAAGCGTAGACAGAAAATTTCACTCAAAATTCTGTTGACCGAAGCGATTTTGTGTTGAAGATTTGTTTGCTCTAGTGAAAGGATATCGTTAATTGCAATTGTGAATGATTCTTAGACTCAAGCTGAACAGCCATCAGCAGCAGTAGCTTCAGCTTCAGCTTCAGCTTCAGCTACAGCTTAAGCTTCAACATTAACATCATCATCAACTTCATCTTCAACAAAAACAACAACATCATCATCATCATCATGTTGTTTTACTTCAAACCTCAAGTACCTCTCACTCTTTCTCTCTGTATGTTTGTAGCTGTCTCTATGTTTCTCTGTTTCTCTGTTTCTCTTTTAGTCTCTATCACTTTTCGTATAGTACTTGAGACCCATAAATAATGCCAAGTACTTTTTTTCTGTCTGGACGAGAATTTGTGCTCCATTTAATTGCTGAACAGACAGTAGTTTGTGCTTCTGCATCATTTTCAACTCCATTTCTAACTTCAATTTGGCTTCCAGCATCCAACAACATTGGCAGCAACAACATCAACATCAGCATCAGCATCAGCATCAACTTCAGCTTCGACTTTGACTCTTGCATATTATCTTAAAGTGCAAATTTAGTTTTGCATAAATTATGCCCAATGGCAATCCTTGAGCTGACCCTCTGAAAATTCCTCTGGATGTTGCCCCGGATAATGTCTTCTGTTTACACTGAACAACAAAATATTTCTTAATTTACGAATAAGATTCTATTTTTGGATGGAAATATTATGAATATGATAAGTGTTGGAAAAATTCTGAATATACTAAATATATTTAAAAAAATATATACGGGAATTAAAACCAAATATTAAGCAAATACTATAAAAAAATTATAAAAAAAAAATATAGTTCTAAAATTAAATAAATACTAAAAATTATAAAAAAAAAATGTAAAAATATAAATATAATTTTAAAAAAATTAAAAAAGTTAAAGATATTAAAAAAAAAAAAAAATACATATCCTATATGAAAAGTACTACGAAAATATTATAAACAAAACCAGAAAATTGAGTAAAATTAAAAAAATATATATATATATATATATATAGGAAATATTATAAAGATACTAAAAAACATTACAAAAATTGGAAAAGTCCAAAGTTAAAAATATTCTTAAAAAGAATAAATACTATACGAAAAATACTAAAAATAATAATACTAAAAAAATACCAAAAATATAATGGCAATGAGAAAAATTAAAGAAATGTAAATATTATTTATACAAAAAAAAAATAAATAAAAAATAAATAAAATTTTAATTAATATTGAAAAATAATATAAAAAGAGTTGAAAAAAAAAAAAAAAATGTAATTATTGAAATGAAATTGAAAATTGTAGCAGAAAATTTTGTAGTATAATGTTATCAATAATCGACAGTCGCGCAACCCTTAGCATATCTTTGTTGTCTGCTTCTTACACTGTCTGCTAACATTGTGTGGCGCACGTCTGTGCGCTGTCTCGACGCCTGTCGCATCGCATTGCCATTGAGTTGGGTCCATGTCCATTTTCCATGTTCAACTTTCGTTTGGGGATTTTCATTTCGTTTGCTTCGTATACAGATTCGCATTCACATTCACATTCGCATCCGTATTTTGTATTCGCATTGGCCGGAAGTTGCTTTGTGTGCACAGCTAAATGCTGCTTCCGTTTTCAGCATGCGTGTTTGCGTATATGTTCATGTGTGAGTGTGTGTGTGTCAAACTTTCACCTGCTCGACTGTGTGATATATGCTTTGCTTTATTTGATTTGAATTGATTTCGTTGGCTTTGAGTTGGAAAAATCTCTGTCAGATTTACTGCATAGTTATTGCTTTGTCCTCCACCATCGCCCCCTACCGCCCAACGACTGTTAACAATTTATGCTTTCTCTGTCGCACAGTTGTTCTATCTCGCTCAGTTGCTGTCTCTTTTTTTTGGCTGTTAATTGCCAACTTTGGCTGCATTGTAATCATAAAGAAATTGAGAGAAAGTAAGTATGAAGAAAGAATGAAGCAAAAGCAAAAGAAAAAAAAAAAAAAAAAATAGAAAAGTAAAGAAAAGAAAAGAAAGAAAAGAAAAGATTTTTCTTGTGAGGTTTTTCTTTTCTCTGCTGCTGCTGCTTTTGCTTCTTCTTCTTCTGCGTGTTGTTGGTCTTCATCCACTGCCACACAGTTAGCGCAATAAAACTTCAAATTCTGGCCAAAGAGCTTCAAATGCTCGTAATAGCCGCAAAGTATGCAATAACAAAAACATTGTTGGACATAAAGTTGTGCACAAAGTAAACGCGCCTGGCAACCCTAGCGCAAATCCGAGCAAACAACTGCCCAACAATCTTGACCAGACAAAGTTTTCATACCCTGTAGCCATCAAATTGGTTTAAGCAACGTTGTTCAGCTGCCAACTTTTGGCTGAAATATGCCAGAGATTTTCTTGGTAAAACAAGTGCATAGAGAGAGTGCGAAGAAAGAGAGAGAGAGAGAGAGACAGAGAGATGAGCTTGTCATGCATGAAGACTCTTTACTAATTTAAATGCAGCTATGAGTAGGATGTCAAACCTGTTGAACAAACACAATTTCCAGATGCTATATTTAGCTATAACTTTCAATTCTTTGCAGTTAATCTTCCATATAATATTATATATATCTTTAGAAGTTTTGCAGAGTATTTGCTAGTTAAGCTTATTTTCAATATTTTTTTTCTGTCATTCTACTTTTCTTTTCTATATTTTTTTTTTTTTTTTTTTGTTGTTATTACTTCTGTTGGTTCTTAACCTCAAACCAAGCCGCAACCTCATCAGCAGCTTTATCTCATTCTCTCTCGCACTTTCTCTTACTCTTTCTCTAGTCTTTTTACTCTTCTTCTCTGGCAATTGAACAACGACTTCAACTTCGGACGACAGTTTTCTGAGCGTTGCAAAAACTTGTAGCATACGTTGCAACAACAACAACAACAACAGTAATAAGAAAATTGGAGGGCCAGTGGAGCACAAAGTTTTTGTAGAGTGGACAAAAAGCAAAAATGGGAATACATAGAGACAAAAAGAGAAAGAGAGAGAGCGAAAAAAAAAAATGAAAGTCTCAGACGAAAGTAAAAACACCGCACTGACAGTCGACAGTCAAAACTTTTTTGATTATCTTAATTGCGATTACGGGACTACAATTCCAATCCCTCCCTTTCATTCTTCAAAATAAGAAAAACTCGAACCCCAATTCTAATAGAAGTAAACTTCGCCCCCCCCCCCCAAACCCCTTCTCTCTACATTCTCTACAACTAGCAATTTTCTTTCTCATGCGTGTAACCCCAGCACATAGTCACAGTAAAATAGACAAGTCAGAAAGTTAGATAAATAGATAGATAGATGGGATTGATAGCTATAGATGGGGAGCTGCTCCGAGTACTCCGAGCTGTTGCCAATGGAGTTTTGTTGAAGAAATAGATGGGGATGGAGCAAAATTTCGACGCTTGCTGCCAAGGAAATCCCCAAAACGTAAAAACGCACTGAAATTAGGCAGACAACTGTAGACGAAGCACATTTCGTATTCCCCTTCGAACCCCAACCAACCTTCCTATTTCTCCTCTTGCAACTCCCTAGTTGAAATTAACAAGATTGACCCCCAACTCTATGTAGAAAGAAAATTCAAGTCTATAGTTCGAGCAATGAAAAAAATTAGGCTATCAAAATGTTGAAGCAACAACAACAACAACAACAACAACAACAAAATACAAGTTTATGCTTAAACTTAGCAAAGCAATACCCTGTACATTTTGGTAGTAAAAGGGTTTGCCAAACTAATTGAAAAAAAACCATGGATAACTCTAAAAATTCTAGAAAATGAAAAAAAAAATTGATAAAATAAAAAATAATTTGAATAAATTTATAAGTATTTTTGGATTTTTTTTTAGCTGAGATACCCTGTAATATAAAATTTGGAATTATTATCGTTACACTAGAAAAATGTATGAACATTTTTTGTATATTTTTTTTTATTTCTTTTTAAGCCAAAATTGGAAAAACTTGAATTTTTTTTTAACAAAATTTCGAAAATTTATCATTCAATTTTTTTTTTTTGCAGTGTATCAATGCTCTCACACTAGGCATCAAACAGTAAGGCAGCTGTCGCCGGATTCGCTTGTTTATTGAACGGACTCATAGACGGAGTTTTTGTTGTTATACGAAACGGACGTACGGACGGACGACTTGTACGGTGTCTGGGGGCCTTAAAGTTTGTTGCAAAGTTTTTCCGTGTAGCAGTTGACACGAATGACAAGCTTACCAATGCCACACCCCCAGAAAACACTGCCGCCCACAGGGTATCACAATTGGAAAATAATCATAGTTTGGCAAAAGAAAGGAAAATAAAAGAATCGAAAAGAAAAGAAAAGCAATGTTAAAAGCAAGAAGAAATTGAGGAAAAAGTATGATTGGAGGCGGAGATGGGAATGGGAATGGGAATGGGATAGAAAAAGAAAGAAAATAAAATTTTGATTATGCTTGGGACTGCAAACAGTCGCTTGGGGCATCAAGTTGCTTCAATGGGCCATCGGCTGTTGCAGCTAATCTACTAACAATGTGCGAAATAAGCTAATAGAAGTATCTGCTTAACGTTCCCTTTCCGAAATTTCTTGTAGTTCTCGCAGTTCCCCTTGTCACTATTCTTCTGGATGCATCCCTTGGAACTGCGCTTTAATTGCCAAACATAAAATCCAATAATGTTTCTTATTGATTTTATTTTCCGAGGGGGAAAGTTTTATATATAAGTTTATAGCACTAGTTGTGATTTTAGTTAAGATTTATAGCATGTTTATAGCAAAGCTTTAAAGCAATATGCAAAACAATATTTTGCAATACTAACACAAAGCGTACAAAATTCTCTACAATTTATTGAATTATTTGAATAATGCAAATATGAAGAGAGAAAGAAAGAGAGAGAGAGAAAGTGAGAGAGAGAGAGAGAGAGATAGAAAATTGAAACTAGTCAAAGGCAAAGTGAACATAAAAATTTATCAGCGAATAGATTGATATATGTATGTATATATCTATATAAAGTAATAAAAATAACATATATGTCTTGGTGTCTGTGTGTGTGTGTGTGTGTGTGTGTTTGCTAGTAAAAGCGAAAAGCGTGACAGTGTAAAGTGCATGTTGCACTCAGTTCTTCAATCGCTGCATTTCTGCAATTCAATTTTACAGTTTTTATGATATGAGCTGCTGTCCCTCTGTCGCTTTTGTTCTCTATGCATAAGGATATATTAGCTATAGTCTTAAGCAAGAAGTATATGGAACTACTGCCAGTTATAACTATAACTAATCATGCTTAACTGTAGTTCTAGGATAAGCTCCATGGGAATTATTTCTGATAAATACCAACAACTTTTTTTTTTTTTCTGTTTCTCTCTCTCTTATATTCTTAACTGCATGAAGCTGTAACTTATTATAACTTGATACAGAAGTTTCTTGGAACTTGTTCCGAAAAAAAAATAAAATTTATAGGACTTTTAAATTTTTTACTTATTTTCATGGTTTTATTCAATTTCCACTCATGAAATTGAAATTCAATGATGTCTAAAAATAAATATAAATAACTATAATTAACTATTTTTAGCTATAGAAAAGCAAACCAAAATGTATACCCCACATATCTATAATATTAATTAAAGAAATGTGTAGCAACAGGCGTTTTTACAGTGTATTAAATTTTCGTTGTGCTGGCAAAATGTTTTTACCAATATTATTTTTCTGTTTTTTCTACTTCTTCTTCTTCTTTTACTTATTTTTTTTTTTTTTTTTTTTTTTTGGTGTGTCCTAACGACAGGATAAACCACTTTGTGGCGAAGTGATATGCCAAAGAGCCGTGTGATGAGCTGCAAAAGGAGATGAAATGGCAGGGAGTAGATGTACAGTGTATGGGAATAGGCTGAGAGGTAAATCGAGTCTCTTACTTTATGCAAATAATGGGCACAATGTGTCATTTGCCCGACGTTGACAACTTTGATGAAGCATCGCGTTGACAGAAACGAGCTGCGGCTGATACTGAAGTCTGCTGCTATATATATATATTATATATATATATATGTCTGTATGTATGTGTGTGTGTGTGTGATGAGGTCATTGGGTGGTACGAGCGTGATTCTAAAACTGGTTCGAATTACATGGCGGGTAGGGTTATCCAGGGTTATGTTGGGTTTATATTATGTTATGATGGATAAGTTTGACATCAAATATATATCAAAAATATTGAAGACACCAAACGAAACGAAACGAAATGAAACGAAATGAAATGAAATGGAATGAAACGGAATGAAATGTAATGAAACTAGATGAAACGTTTTGCTGATGTTGAAACACTATGAAATGGAACAAGCGAAAATGCGAGAAATTCAATTTATATGCAAATCATATGTAAGGCGTCAAGACAAATATCAGATGCTATATAAAAGTCACAGAGGGATGACAGACAGCTATGTGCTGTTAGTTACAAAAGTAGGCGTGGCAGAGCAACGCCTGTAATACTGTTCAGTTATGCGTAAATATTTTCATAATATTTTTTTTTATTAAAAAATACAAAAAAAAAAAAAAACAAGAAGAAGAAATATGTGTAATTATGTACAGCATGATGACAGAGATGTCAACAGAGCAAAAGAGAGAGAGAGAGAGAGAGAATATTACTTCTATGTAAAGTAGCGTATGCCATCCTCATAATTCTCACGCACATCATAGGCGCTGGGCACGTAACTGTTGTATGATGTTTTACAAGCACAAGGTGTCGCTGATACTACCGTTTCTTCTTCCTCAGCACGCTCTTCACGCTCCTCACGTTCTTCATGCTCCTCTTCTTCTTCCTCATCATATTTATCCATAGATTTGTAGCCATAACTTGCTGCTTCTGTTCTTGTCTCATAACAATCTGTTGTTGTTATTTTTGATTTAGATTTTTGTTTTTTATTTATCTTTTTCTTAAGTTTCTCTTCAAGCTCTTCATCAAGTTTCTCTTTCTTATTCTCAAAGAAATCTAATTCTTTAAGTTTTTTCTCTTCTAACCATTGCTTCAATTTCTCCCATTCGTTCTCCTTCTTTTCCTCTTTGGCTGCAAATAAATTAAGAAAATCTAATTTCTTTAATTCTTCCTTTTGTTTCTTATCATCAAGTTTCTCCACAAGATCCTCTAATTTTGGTAACTTAAAAAGCCAAGCATGACTTAGCTGTATAGCTGTAAACAGAGAGAGAGAGAGAGAGAGAGAGAGAGATGAGTGTTTATGCCAGATGTGGCATGCCACATTGTAAAACAAACCTATGCAGGCTAGTATTAGAATTGCCAATTGTTGCCTCATTGTGCTGCTTGCTTTGCTTGTTGCCTTTGCTATGCCTATGCACAGTTACCGTTAGCTGCTTATAAGTCAATAGCAGCTGTATTAGCTGAACGCTGAATGCTATGCGCTGAGCACTGTGAGCACGTGCTGCATTTCAGCTGATAAGCACGTGCTTGCTCTGTCGCATATCATTCACATGCATGTGTTCACACTATTTTTTGGGGGCTGATAGTTTAACTATAAAACATTCTTGCCGCACTTACACTTACACTTGCCCCTGCTGGCTGCATATGTGTAGTTCAATGTACCCTTCGGCATTGGTCAGCTGTCAGCTTTGATTAGTTGTTGTCGCATTAAGTGCTGCGAGTATTTTCTGTCTTTGCCCAATAATTTCTGCACAACTGGGCAAAAAAGTTTTTGCTAAAAGCCATCAGCAGGCATATGATGGGGCAGGGGAGCGTACGGTTGAGTAAGAGAGGGCTGGGTCAACTTTAATTGAATGCGTTTTGCAGAGCGAACGCTAATTGACTTGGCTGCTGCTGCTGCTGCTGTGTGTAGCAAGGGCAAAAACGAACTGCTGTGGCAGGGGCACAACTGGACAGTCACATATGCGCCTCCCTCCATGTGTCTGTTGATGTGTTGAAAGTGGAAGTTAAATTGTATTTGTTTAGTGCGCCTGGACACACGGCATACTGTGAAACGTGCGATGGCTGCTTGCCGTCGCCTCCTACTACTGCTGCTTACTGCCTGCTGCCTGCTGCCTGCTGCATGCTGCCTGGAACTTCAAGCAAATATATTTTGTATGTATTTCTGTAGATATATTTTCAGCATGCTGTTGCCAAACGTGTATGTGCATGTTTATGCATGTTTGTCTGTGTATGTATGTATTTGTGCTGAGCAAACAATTTGCTAAATTAATTGCACACCAACTGTTTGTTGTGCGTGTGTGTGTGTGTGTGTGTGTATGTTGATATTTGCTTGTTGTTTTTTGCCTAAACACAACACATGCATATTGAAAGTGCACAACAAACACTATCAAATGAGACTTTTCCCTTCCAAATCTTCAACAACAACAACAATAACAACAACGACAAGCAGCAACAACATTTTCTACCAAATCGTTCGACACATTTTTATTACATTTTTTTCTCTTTTTTTTTTTTCAACGGTTTCATTTTTGTTTTCAAAATTTCTTTAACAAATTTTTACTATAAAAATATATATATATTTATCACAATTTTTATTGATAAACTGAACATTATTTTTTATTCGGAATTTTTCATTATTTCTAGACTGCTGATAAAATTCTATGAATATCAAGTTAATTGTATTTTTTTTTTTTTTTTTTTTTGTAGAAATTTTTTAAATTTTATTATATTTTTTTCTTTTTTATATTTTGCATTCGTCAGGCCAAAGATTTTATACACTTACAAGTTTAAATGATAAATTTTTTATATAAAAAATTTAAATTTAATGCAATCGTTCCTATGTTAGCTTTATGATATAGTTGTCCGATTTTAATCACATTTAGCAGACATTATTATGTCATAAATCGAAATCTAGATTCAATAAGTTTCAGTCACATAACTTGACGAAAAAAAAAAAGAAGTTTTTTATACAAAAAGTCAAAGTTTTGACTAATAGTTTCTATGGGAATTACAAGTTATAGTTATTCAATTTGTACAAAATTCGGCTGACTTATATAAAATGTTATTAAACTTGAATTCTGTAAATTTTAAATAAATAAAATAGTTTTTTTTTATATAAAGAATTAATTTTTAATCGATGCTACATAATATAGTAGTCTGATATTGATCAAATTTGACTAACTAAGCTTAAATTCTATTCATTTCAGGTTTCTAGTGTGAAAAAAAAAATATATATATATATGCAGTCGAGTCTCGATAATTCGAAATGGCACGGATATCATATTTCTTAAGAATTATGAAGAATTTCGAATTTAAGTAGATTCCGCTTATAGCGACTTTCAAGGGACCTACGATTTTACGTCATTATACCCGGAAGACGCACTAACTGAAAGTGGTTTTGTATGTATAAGTTTGCATGAGGACCCACGAAGCTAAAGAGTTTTCGTCGCAATAACCAGACGGACGCTATAAGCAGAGTCGTTATAACCGGATTCTACTGTATTTTCAAATTATTTATTGAATTTCTTTTCAAGGGAACAGAAAGATTTATGAATTATTAAGAATTTCAAATTAACGGGATACGAATTATCGCGACTCGACTTTATATATTAATTTTATACCTTAGCTACCTGGCAAAATAAATATTTACTCTTCAACATACTCTTCTATACACTGACGAAATTCTGAGTAAAAAAAAAAAATTGAGCATATTTTTTGCTAGACATTATACAAATTTTATCAAGAATCTGAATATTTGAAATTTATTAAAAATTATCTAAAAATTTGTGCAAAATATCGATAGGTTTGTCTGTATGAAAACTATTCTAGACTTTAAGAGCTAAAGTTACCAAAATTTGTTATATATAACATTTTATATTATATTTTATATTTTATACTATATAACGGGGGGTTTTTTTTGGAAGACAACATCCGTGTTATTGCCGATATACGGCCACAAAAATATTAGAAAAATGTCATCGAAAATTTGACGTTCAGATTGGACTACATTCGAGCCAGCCGTGTCGGTCATATGCCCGAAATATACAAAAATACGTATATATAAATCATATATAAGATGTAATGCCACAAGATAATCTTTCGAATAAAAAAAAAAATGCATGTCATTGGAAATATCTATCGTTGTTTAATTGAAATTTAAAGTTATATAATTCTTAAAAAAAAAAAACACACGTTATTTTATGCCAATATGTAGCTCAAGTTTATTTCATATTTTGAATGTTTATTTATTTTTTTTATTTTTTTTTATTTAATTTTTTATTTTTTATTTCTTTCATTTTCTGTGTAGAAATTGCAGTTGATGGTAGATTAATTTTTATTTATTTTTATTTTTATTATTTTTTATTTTTATTTTATTATTTGACATTTATTTTCATTATATGCACAAAATTTCATGCTAATGCAAAAAAAAAAAAAAAAAATTTGTCAGCGTATTTAAACTTCGTCATGCTACAAAAATTATACTTTGCACACAGCTACTGTTGATGACTTGGAAACAAGCGCAATTTCATAAGAGCAACATATTATATATACAGTTGCGAAAAAAATAATAGCACCACTACCACACATTTCCTTCTTGATAAAAAAAAATATGTTTACTGTTAACATTTTTTAAATTTTAAATTTTTTTTTAGATAGTTTAGTATCTACACTAAAATAAAAATAGCTAAAATGTTTTTTTAATTGCTGTTAAAATATTTTTTTTTAATATTTGAACAAAAAAGTATATACGAGGGGTATTCAAAAAGTAAGTTTCCCTGTGTTCGGGGATGATCGAAAATTTCCCATTTGAATTTCTGAAGTAAGGTTTGTGTTTTTTTGGCAGAATGAGGCCGAGCGTTGTCATGAAAAAGCAAGACTTTTTTTGAAAATTTTCCAGGGCGTTTCCGTTTAATGGCATTTCAGAGTTTCTCTAGCACTTCACAATATCTATCCGCATTAATCGTGGTACCTGGCTCAAGAAAATCGACCAATAAAACACCTGACTCGTCCCAAAAAACCGTAGCCATAACCTTCCCAGCAGAGTACTGAATTTTTGCCTTTTTCGGAGCACTTTCTTCACGTTTCTTCCAAACCATGCTTTGACGCTTCATTTCAGGATTTGTATGGTGAACCCAGGTTTCATCTCCTGTCACAATGCGTGCGTAAAAATCATTACCTTCTTTCTCAAGTCGTCAAATCGTGGATCAAAAAACAGGGCACGGAATTTTTTAAGGAAGGTTTACTTAAGCTTTCACACAGATACCAAAAATGTATTGTAGTCCAAGGCGACTATGTAGAAAAATAGTTTAAGAGTCAAAGAATAAAATAAATTTATTTTTACTGCCTAAAACTTGTTTTTTATTTTTCCCCCAACACAGGGAAACTTACTTTATAAATACCCCTCGTATATATATTATACATATATAATATATATATAATTATTATTTTCTATGATTATTATTTTTATTATAATTATTATTGCTAATTATTATTATTATTAAATTGTTAACATAAATAAAATATTTTTTTTTTAAATTTATTTTTTTTTTTATCAATATTCCATTGCATTTCTGACGCATTCCCTTCTTCTTGTTGTTATTGCCTTTGCTTTCGATTTCGATTTCGTTTTCGTTTTTATTGCAATTAATCAAAATAACAAAAAAAAAAAATAAAAATAAAAATAATTTATTATGTTGTTTTATGTTTATTTTTCATTGTTGACGAGTTGTTGTTGTTTTTTTTTTGCTGATACAACAAAAATGCGTGTAAAATGCTGAGTAATTGAAAATTAAAAAAATTTACTACTGTTGTTGTTGTTATTGTTGTTATTGTTGTAGATAATTTATTTATTGACTTAAATTTTATGTTAATATGCACAAATTATGTTATATAATTATTAGCTTTTGTTTTTTGTCTTCCACCAAAAAAATGTTTCACTGAAAATTGCATAAATTGTCATTAGCTTAGGGATCGATGCGTTGATTATCAATGTTGCCCAATTGCAGTGGCAATTCTGGAAATGGTTCCAATTCTTCAAAAACACTTTCATAATCATCTGAACTGCCGCTGCCATTCGCTGCTGCCGTTGTTGTTGTTGTTGTTGGTGCCTCTGTTGTTGTAGTAGTTGTTGTTGTTGTTGTTGTTGTGCTACGACGTCTATTCTTACGTCCCTTGCGTCCTTTGCGTCCCTTGCGTTGCTTTTTCTGTTTACGCAATTGTCGCACAATATCATGTGTTGTCAGCTGTCCGTAAACTGTTGGATATGGTGCAATGGGATAAGGTGACAATGTTGCTGCTGTTGCTGTTGCTGCTGTTGCTGTTACTGTTGACTCATCATCTGCTGCTGTTGTTGTTGTTGTTGTTGCTGCCTCAGTTGTCGTAGATGTTGCTGCTGTTGTCGTGCTGCTGTTGTTAACTTCTGTGGTTATCAGAGGTGTCGCTGTTGTTGTCGATGTTGCTGCTGCTGCTGCTGTTGAAGACTCTGTGGTTGCGTTTGTGGCAACAGTTGTTGCTGTGCTTGTATCTGTTGCTGCTGCTGTTGTTGTTGTCGTAGCAGTTGCTGCTGTTGTTGTCGATGTTGCTGCTTCCGTTGTCGTGGATACTGCTGCTGTTGTTGTCGATGTTGTTGCTTCTGTTGTTGTTGTAGCTGCTGTTGTTGTCGTTGTTGTTGCTGTTGTCGTCGATGTTGCTGCTGTTGTCGTCGATGTTGTTGCTGCTGTTGTCGTGGATGTCGTTGCTTCTGTTGTTGAAGTTATTGCTTCTGTTGCTGTTGATGTTGCTGCCTCAGTTGTCGTAGATGTTGCTGTTGTTGTCGTCGGTGTTGCTGCTGTTGTCGTCGGTGTTGTTGCTGCTGTTGTCGATGTTGCTGCCTCAGTTGTCGTAGATGTTGCTTCAGTAGTTGTAGATGTTGCTGCTGTTGTTGTCGATGTTGCTGCTTCTGTTGTTGTAGATGTTGCTGCTTCAGTTGAAGTTGGTGTTGCCGTTGTACTAGTTGTTGTTGTTGTTGTTGCATTATCTGTTGCCTCGGCAGCAGCAGCAGCAGCAGCAATTATTTCACTTATATTAATTGTTATCGTCTCGTTGAGTCTCGTCTCATTCAACGATTGCAGCGTGTTATTCGAGCTAACGATTGTTGCAACAAATGTTGAATTCTGTGCCACACATAGCCGGCAGCAAGCTGTGAAAATGACAGAGAGAGAGAGAGAGAGAGAGAGAGAGAGATGAAAATTTGTGAAATTGTTAGTTTTGTTATTGTTATTGTTATTGCTGTTGCTGTTGCTGGTGTTGGTGTTGGATTTAATGAAAACTGATAATCAATTAGAATTTGTTGACGCGAAGCACAGTGCGTCAATCTATGTGTATCTCTCTATGTGTGTGTGTGTGTGTATGTGTGTGTGTGCTTCGACAGGGCAACCACATGGCACACTAATTACCTAATGTTGTCACCACAACGAGAGCAATTAATTGCCGACGTGCTGGCAATGTTGGTTGTGTTGTTGTTGTTGCTCTTCTTGCTGTTGCTGTTGTTGTTGGCATTCTAGCCACTGTTGCCGTTGACGCTGTCATTTTAGTCATTTCTTAATTAGCCTTCGGGAGTTTAGATGTTTGTCGCAACCGTTTTACTGTTGCTAATGTTGCTGCTGTTGCTGTAGCTGTTGCTAATGTTGCTGTTGCTCAATAAATTTGGTTAATTGAACTGATTTGTGTTGTGTTCATCTGATGCATTTTTATATCGATGCCAACATACACGTCGCACGGAAACGTGTGGCATCTACGTGAGCTTGTCTATTTACTTATCATGTCTATCAAGATAACAATCATACGCACACATACGCAGAGACAGAGACAGAGACAAAGACAGAGAGAGAAAGAGAAAGAGCAAGAGATATACATATGTTGCCAACAGCATCTTTGTAGCCGGAAATACACGGCAGCAACCACGTGTTATCCAACGGAAATCCAAAAAAAAAAAAGAAATATATATATATTTTTTTTTTCAACCATAGCAAATGCTACTTCTTCTACTTCTTCATCTTTTATTCTGCTTTTTTTTTGGGAGCTTTCATTTCTCTATCAAGTGGGTCAACGTGTTGGCCAACAAGCACGTAAATATGCCTCAATCATCTCAATATACATATATATATATATCTTTATGGCAAGCAGACTCAAGCGTGTCGTTAAAATTGTCATAAATAGCTTCGGCAACTGTTGCAAATTATAAGAACTTATCTGGCAAGCAGCTAAAGCTGCAGCTGAAATATAGCCACAAAAAAAAGAAAGACTACAACATTTTTTGCTGAATGCAAACTGAATTAAATAAAGCCGCCAAAAACTTAAGATAATATAGCTTTAAGATCTAGTATTTATCAAGTCTACAATAAGAAAGAATGCCAAAGATTTCATTTTCTTGCAAATTTTCAATGAAGCACAAAAAATTTTTGCCATAATAATATATAGATATAATATTCCGATACGATCGATACGGAAGTATATACATATATCAAGTTTTATTGGAATAAAACTGAGAGACGATAGTTCTATTATTCCTATAGTTATCCGATAGCACATTCCGACTAATATGCTTGATGCTATACGCAGTATTTATTGTCATCTGCATTTCTTCAATATTTTAATCGTCAACATGACTTTTGTTACTGTTCAAGAATATATATATGTTATATATATTATAGTCTGCCTCTCTCTCTCTCTTCTCTACAAACTCTTGCATAAAATTAATATACTTTTGCAAGATTATAATAAATTCTTTAAGTCTACCTCAAATTCTTTCGTTGTCAATGCGAATTCGCATAGTTAATGAATTTTGAAATTTTTAACATATTTCATTAAAATTTATTTTTTGTTATTCAGAATAGATAATGAAAATATATATAGATATAAAATATTAGTCATAAAAATAATCATTTAAATGAAATTCCAATTTTTGTTCTGAAAATAAAAATAAAAAATTTAAATCGACAGTAGAAATTATACTAAAATTATATTTTGTTTTTTTTTTCTGTATTTTGTATTTTGTATTTTTCCTGGCATCATTTCCATGCAGAAAGTTAAAATTTTAATTATTTAATAAAAACGTGACCAAATATAAATGCGAGTTAAACACATGTAATTAAAGTAGAACAAAACGAAATAAAATAAAACAATCATAAAAATAAAAACACAGCGAGAAAGAGAAAGAGAGAGAGGGAGAACTAGAAAAAAAAAAGAAAAAAAAATAACAGCAGCTAGAACGACTATAATAATAATACAGGGTGCTGCAGTAAGTGCTCTAAAACGTAGTTAATTACGACTATGACATAATGCGATTATTTAACTACTTGGAAAATCTACTTGGAGAGAGAGAGAGAGAGAGAGAGAGAGAACTAGAAAGAGATATATATATGTTCAGAGTATGCAAGTGAATGAAAGAGACTGCAATAGAATATGCGTTAAGCACGCTTCAGCTACGTGCCATGGATAAGATCGAAAAAAAAATGTTGCTATAGTTTATTTTATTTAAATTTTTTATTTATTTATTTTTTTTTTTCTCCCTATAAAAGTCAACGAATTACCGATTGCAGTAAACAGTTGAAAAACTTAAGTCAACGTTAACAGAAAAAAAAAAAAAAAACAATGTTCAACAAAAGCATCCTACTAGCAGTTATCCTGTGTGGTATGCTAAGAAAAGAAAAAACAAAAATCCAAAAGTATCCTATAAACAAATTTTTTTCTATACTTTAATTTATAGTCTGTTTCTTGGGCATGATTTCGGCTCGTCCCGGTCTTCCATTGCCTGCTGGAGAGTTACTTACACCTATTCTCGAAGAAGCTGCAGGTGAAGCAGTGAAGGGAGCTGTAGGAGGAGCAGCGGACGCTGCAACAAGAGTAGCATTAAGTCAATTGACCCATCCATTATCTGGCGGCGCTGCTGCTCCAGGTAGAATCCTTGGCTAAATTCAAAACAATTTCCATTATTAGATCAAAATTTTTTTTTTTAATTTTATTTTTTTCGGATTTTATATATCTTTCGGTTGATTTACTTGAAACTTGTCTTCAAAAATTGAAATATTTTTCTAAAACTATGCAAAATTTGTAATACAATAAAATTGAACTTTGGCAAACTTCAATTTCAATGAAAACTTTTTCTTAATTTTTAATCAATTTAGAAACAATTTATAAAGTTCATATGTTTTTGCACTTTTGTAACAATTTTTGATACCCTGCAGCGATGGAAAATGTTTAAAGGAAAGTGTATATTGAGCTTGTGTAAATATGTGACTATCGGAACGACAATTTCAGCTAAACTATAAAAGAGCAGGATAAATAAATTTGGAAGAATAAATTTTGGAATAATTTTCTCCGAAACATTCTATAGAAAGCGCAGCTATATTCTAGAGTACAGAGTATATTTTAGTGTTCCCTAGAACCAAACTCTACAATTATTGTTATGCAACAGTAGACGTATCTAATACTACGTGAGTTTGAATATAACTGAAATTTAGCACGTAGTCCTAGACTATTTAGCTCTAGGTTCAAAGCACAAATTCATTAGTTACTATATTCCAACTAGCTGCTGCAGAATGTCGTTCAAATTTACATATTTATTTCTAATAATACTTGGCGGTAAGTTTTGACATACATATGTTCGTATGTGAAATTATGAAATGTGATTCAATTATTTATTTTATTGATAGTGTTAAACACTTGCATAATATCTGCACCGACAACGACAACAACAGCAGCACCAATAACACGCCGTGATCTGGTTAAGAATTTTATGAGTCAAGTTTATGCTCTCATAGCGAATCTCATGCAACAAATACAAAATTTAACCGCTAGCAATAGCAACAATATTCAAATCAAAACATAGAAAAATCCACAACGATAAAAATGTGCTAAAAAAGAAAAAAAATCATGTGAAAATAAAGTATAAAAAAATATTTGATTTTTTTTTTTTTTTTTTTAAGGTAACAAGGTAAAATTAGTATTCCTAGTAAAAGGTTGAAAGGTCAAAAGGAATTTTAAAATTTCAAATTTTCAGTAGCAAAAACAAGAGAGAAAAATCCTAAAAAAAAAAAAAAAAAAAAAAAATATCTTTACCATTTTCTCGGAAAACAATCCTAAATATAATATTAAAGTGTAGAGCCAAATACACATGTTAAGAGGTTAGTACAAGCTCAAGGGCTGCAGGCTGCAGCATAGTAGTATTAGGATGGGAAAACTGGATGGTGGTAAGGTAGGTGCAGAAGGGCTAAGTGTTAAGCGAAATGAAAATGCCAAAAATTATACCTAAAGGCAAGCGCAAAGGAAAAAGCAAACAAAACCAAAAAGGAAAACGAAAACGAAAACATGTAAAGTCAGGAAATGAGAATTTCATTTTCATATGTTGAACGAATACGGAATACTCTCAAGTATAAACAATATGTATAAAATATAGAATTCGGGTAATACGTAGAATAAATAGATATAAATATTAAAAAATAAACATAGAAATATATAGAAAGAATATAAAAAATATAAACAGAAAAATTTATATAGAAACATTTAGAAAAAACATAGAAAATATATAAAGCGTAGAATAACATAGAAAACGTAGAAGAAACTTAGGAAATTATAGAAATTAATATTGAAACACGAAAAAAAATATTGAAAGCGTGGAAAACGTAAAAAACATTAGGAAATATGTAGAATATAGAAAAAATATGAAAATACATTGTATAATATAGAAAATCATAGAAACATATAGAAAATAAATATTAGTGTAATAAAAAATATGCAAAAAAATATAAAAAAAAAAATATAATTAACAGAGAATATAGAATATAGAATATAGAATATAGAATATAGAATATAGAATATAGAATATAGAATATAGAATATAGAATATAGAATATATAGAATATAGATAGATATAGAATATAGAATATAGAATATAGAATATAGAATATAGAATATAGAATATAGAATATAGAATATAGAATATAGAATATAGAATATAGAATATAGAATATAGAATATAGAATATAGAATATAGAATATAGAATATAGAATATAGAATATAGAATATAGAATATAGAATATAGAATATAGAATATAGAATATAGAATATAGAATATAGAATATAGAATATAGAATATAGAATATAGAATATAGAATATAGAATATAGAATATAGAATATAGAATATAGAATATAGAATATAGAATATAGAATATAGAATATAGAATATAGAATATAGAATATAGAATATAGAATATAGAATATAGAATATAGAATATAGAATATAGAATATAGAATATAGAATATAGAATATAGAATATAGAATATAGAATATAGAATATAGAATATAGAATATAGAATATAGAATATAGAATATAGAATATAGAATATAGAATATAGAATATAGAATATAGAATATAGAATATAGAATATAGAATATAGAATATAGAATATAGAATATAGAATATAGAATATAGAATATAGAATATAGAATATAGAATATAGAATATAGAATATAGATGAATATAGAATATAGAATATAGAATATAGAATATAGAATATAGAATATAGAATATAGAATATAGAATATAGAATATAGAATATAGAATATAGAATATAGAATATATAGAATATAGAATATAGAATATAGAATATAGAATATAGAATATAGAATATAGAATATAGAATATAGAATATAGAATATAGAATATAGAATATAGAATATAGAATATAGAATATAGAATATAGAATATAGAATATAGAATATAGAATATAGAATATAGAATATAGAATATAGAATATAGAATATAGAATATAGAATATAGAATACAAAACGTGGAACATGGAACATGGAACATGGAACATGGAACATGGAACATGGAACATGGAACATGGAACATGGAACATGGAACATGGAACATGGAACATGAACATGGAACACAGAAAATTAACCAAGCCTTAAGTTAGAGTATAAAGTGTGCCAAGAAAATCTTAACAAAATTTCTCACGTTTGCCATAATTACGAGCAAAATACGTGACATGTGTTTCGACTGTGAAATTTTTGGCTATGACTCGCTCAGAAGCAGCCGAGCAGCAGCAGCAACAGCAACAGCAGCAACAGCAGCAGCTTGTCGAGCAAAGCAAAAGCTAGCAACAATCAGCATCAACGCCTGCTGCTGGCCAAAAACCCTTAAAGAACGCCAAGTCTTGATAGAAATACTGATAGAATAGAGCAGGGGAGAAGGGGCAGGTTAAGGGGGTCGCTGAGTTGTAAATGGTAATACGTAGGTCGTACATAGCAATAAAAATCAGTGTAGGCCAAAAATATGACCCGTAAATGCCTAAAGGGAAATGCAATTGTAACGATTGTGTCGAGTAATTCATAAAAATCTCTTGAGCAAATGTTTGCGACATGAATAATGCTTGAAATAATATCAAGAAAAAAAACACACACACACTCACAGAAACAGAGAAATCGAGAAACAAGTAAGAGGCAAGGATAAAAAAAAAAAAAAAATACGGAATTGGCATTTCGTATCCCTTTTCCTTTTTACGGTTTTAGTGTTATGCTACGGTTTTTTTTTTTTTTTTTTTTGGGGTTTTTTTCTTTTGGCTTTTTTTTGGCAGGTCCTTCATAATTTATAATGTTTTAAAGCTGAACCGCAAAAGCATTTGGTGTGTATCTTCATGCAATATTGTGACGAGATGAAACCAGGAGAAAACATTTACTACAAACTTTTTTTTAGGCAGATGGAGGAATCCCAGAGCGTTGTGTGATTGAATTGTTGCCTGATTGACAGTTGACAGTTGAAATTGATTTGGTTGCGTTGTAGTATGTGCCAACAGTGACTCTGCCACAGCCACAGCTACAGCCAGAATCAGTCAGTATTCATTTGGTGGTGTTTTTGGTGGTTGTTGCTACTAAATTCCAAGCTGGGCCACGTTTATTAATCCCCAGAGTGCAGGCGTGCATAAGTATCGGGCAAATGGATTAGACATTCTTATATACAGCTATATATACAACATAAACATATATATATATACTATATGTACTATATAGTAGTAGCAGTAACATTGAATAACGTATATCGAAAAGGGCAAAACAAAAAAAAAGAAGAAAAGGATTTTCAATGCAACTTTTGAGCTTCAGCTTACAGCTTGAGCATCAGTATCATCAACTTCTAGCTTCTAGCTTCTAGCAAATATTCAACTATTCATTTCATCTATTCAACTATTTAATTAAGAAACGACGAGTAGCCTTTGCCACTGCCACAGCCACTGCCACTGCCACAGCCACTGCCACTGCCACAGCCATTTGCTATACAACACAGTCTCACTGTATGTTCTGTCTACACAGCATATGCCAGAACTCAGTCAGTTAACTGCTACGTCATCTTCCTCTTGATTTCCCTTTGTGCTTTTGTCTTTTACGTAAAGAGACGATTGTCAGGTTTCTGTGACAGTTAATGAACGTCTGGCAACTCTTTGTTGTTGCTAATCAAAGGATCAAAAAGGGAATACGCCACCATGTGAGTTGCATTGACAATATCCCTTAAAACAACAACAACAACAACAACAACAACAGCAGCAGCAGCAGCAGCAGTAAGCAATAACTGAAAGAAGAGAAAATATAAAGGGAACAGAACATTGCGAGTAAAATGATGCAATCTTGCAGTCAACTAATTGATGGATCGTTAAGTCACATGTTTCATCACATCACATCACATCACATCATGAAGTTGATTGATTTCACTTTACAAATTTATTAAAGCATATATTTTATTTCTAAGCAAAAAATCCAAGGAACTTTCTTACATCTAAAAATAAATAATAAAAAAAAATGAAAACTCATTTATATTTATATTTATAAGGAATAAAATTAAAAAAAACGTACAATAAAAAAACTGTTCAAAATAAATAAGCTTGGATTAGTATAAATTTAAAAAATAAAATAATAATATAAAAAAAAATTAAAAATATACATAAAATATAAATGCATTGAAATTTATGAATTTTTAAAATATTAAGAATAAATAAGAATAAGAAAAAAATAAACAATTATTAAAAAATTAAAATAAATTTATTCAAAATAATTATATTATATTATTATATTAATAAATAAAATCAGTTAGAATAAAAAATGTAAAAAATAATAAAAAAAAAAAAATAAAAATAATAATAACATAAAAAAAAAAACAAAGTAAACAAAAATTTTTAAATTTATAAAAAATAAAAGCATTAAAATATTAAAAAAATAAAATTTAAATAAACAAATTTAAAAAATAAAATAATAATATAAAAAAAAATTTTTAAAAATTAAAAATATACATAAAATATAAATGCATTGAAATTTATGAATTTTTAAAATATTAAGAATAAATAAGAATAAGAAAAAAATAAAAAATTATTAAAAAATTAAAAGAAATTTATTCAAAATAATTATAAGCATAATATTAATAAATAAAATCAGTTAGAATAAAAAATGTAAAAAATAATAAAAAAAAAAAAATAAAAATAATAATAACATAAAAAAAAAACAAAGTAAACAAAAATTTTTAAATTTATAAAAAATAAAAGCATTAAAATATTAAAAAAAATAAAATTTAAATAAACATAAAAAAAAAAAAAAAATATAAATAAAATAACATAAATATTAAAATAATGATATTATTTTAAAGAATTTTAATTTTAATTTAAAATGAATTTAAATTTAAACTTTACAAATGCAAATGCCTAAAAATGTTCGACATTTAACTAAACTTTGTCATAAATGTACGAGAAAAATATTATGAAATTGCCTTGAAACCACAAAAACCACGAGCACAATGTGTGTAGACAATGTAAAGTGTACGAAAGAGTTATGAAAAGCAATTTCAAGTTATGCATCTCAATAGAAATGTAAAATTGGGAAAAATGATTGCACTTGAGTTGAAAATATGAAAATTGAAATGTAAGATGAAAGATGAAAAAATACGAAATGTTAAATGAAAAATGAAAAATGTGAAATGAAAATTTGGAAAATGTTTGTGGCATAAATTTTTTGTGTGGGAGTTGTGTAAATTATTTGGCAAAATTGCTATTGGCAAATTGTTGGATCAATCAGAGTAGCAGACAAATCATGATATATGTGTGACCATGAATGTGTGTGTGTGTGTGTATGAAAAGGTTAACTTTTCCTACTCAATTTGGCCAATACAATGGGCAATAGCAGGCAATTCTACAAGTTCAAGTAAGCAACTGGAGACTAAAGAAATAAGACAGATAAAAATAAGATGGTAGGGAAGGGGAAGGGGAAGAGATGAAGGGAAAGTTGCACAGGGGTATTGATTGCTTTGACAAATCTGAGAAGTCTGTAATTTCATTACAAAACCGTAGCACAAGATTACCACAAAAAGCATTTTGCTACTAAAGAATGAAAAGAGAGAAAGCTTCAATTCCCCAATGCGAAAGTAATAGACCATGCCAAGCAACAACAACAACAACAACAACAACAACAACAGCAGCAAGAATAAGAGTATTAGGAGTAGGAGTAGCAGTAACCAGAGTAGAAGAAGAAAGCAACATGAATTCAGCCCCAAAACATCAACAGCAGCAACAGCAGCAGCAGCAGCTGAAGTAGCTCTCTGTCTGTCTCTGTCTCTGACTGGGAATATATTTGTGGAGTAGTTGGGGTTGGGAGCGAAAAGAGGTACAAAACAGGGAAGCAAGTAACATAGGTTAGATGTACGGGGGAGCAGAAGGAGATTTAAGATGCTTTTGTGTGCTGGTGTATGTATGTATGTGTGTGTGTGTGTGTGTGTGTGTGTGTGTGTGTATGGAAAATTAAATTCAATTGTGTGACAAGTTAATCCTATTTCTCATCTCCCAACTTTTATTTAATGCTTCATTCTTTATGCATTACATGCTGCGAGCGAGACGAAAAATAACTCCAAGTCATGCAGTCAATCAATCAGTCAGTCAGTCAGTCAGTCAGTCAAGCAGACAGACAGACAGAGAGTTGGACTGTCAGAAATATATTTGATATGTTGCCTGCTGTCGCTCTGTGTGTGAAAAAATAAATGCTGCAAAAAGCGAAAGCGAAAGCGAAGGGTTGCCGCCTTCTCCGACTCCATGACATGCTAAAAGTTCTCTGTCTGCCGGTTGAGGTGAGGCAGTGGGCGTTAGGCGTTGAGCGATAAGCGGTTAGGCAGCTGAGCGGCTAAGCAGACGGGCAGACTGACTGACTGGCTGACTGGCGGCATGCAACACTTCATTAAACGCATAAAGCAATAAAATGTGCGCCTCATGAACAAAACAAAAAGCCAGCAACAGCATGTTGCATGCCATCCAAAAAAGCACAGACACAGACACAGACCAATCAACCATCCATCTGTACCCTCTCATACACACACACACACACACAGACGCAGCGCCTTCAATTGTCTGACAGCTCTCGACATTGTCTACTAATGGCAACTCAACTGTGCTCACATCGGGCTTCCCAATTGGCAAAGAGTTGCCTTATTTCGTCTCCACCTATCTTTCTGTCTCTCTGTCTATGTGCATCTCCTGTTGCTACATCCATCACGCCTTCACTTCTTAATTTCCGCCACCATCTTCTTCATCATCATCATGTACTTCTACTTCTTCATCAACTTCTTGCAATGCCTATCTAGTATTTCGTGAAGCCTTAACCAATGCTCAGCATATAACATTGCTTTTATATATATTCCATTCGGGGCAATCGATAATAATTACATTACTTTACTCTTTGTATTGTAAGTAATTTTCTGTCTCTTTCATTGTTACTCATTTTCTTCTTCCTCACAGACTCTTTCAATCTCTGTTTTTGTCTCTTTGTCTCTGATTTTCAATTATACGCAAAAAGGAAGCTCTAAAGCAGCAGCACTCATTATCACACACACACACACATAAGCACACACAGAGAGAAAGCAACTCAAACTGAATCTGTGATTAGAGAGCAATATTAAATATGAGTCGATAATTTCACAATTTTTTGCTTAAATTTCATTCACACATACAAACATACATACACACATTTATCTCATCTTCATCTTCCTCATTAACTGTCAAATTTTATATATCATTCAATTCATTTTCTTCTTCTTCTTTGTGCTCTTATATCTTTAATCGAATGCAACAAAAAAAAAAATTCAACAAAAAATTAAATATAAAAAAGAAAAGAAAAATCAATTGAAACAAAAAATAAACTAAAATTGGAAAAAAAAATTATATAGAATATAAAAAAATAATAAAATAATTTTACAAATAATATACAAATAATTTTAAATATTATAATAATAATTTTATATATTATATAATAATTTAGAAATAAAAATAAAAAATAAAAATGCATAAAAAAATTATTAAATCTTTTTTTTTTTTTTTTTTAATAAAATAAATATAAAGATATCAAAATAATATAAAAATTAATAAATAAAATAATAAATTAATAAAATTATTAAAGTTATTTTAAATACAGAAACAATGAATATTAGAAATTATGAGAATAAAAAAAATTCCGAAAAATATCATTAAATATTTTTTTATGTTTTTATTTAAAAAGATTACAAACAAAATATAAAAAAATATACAAAAAATTTTAAATTTGTAGAAATTTTATTTAGAGATGAATATTAGAAATTATGAGAATAAAAAAAAATCATAAAAAAAATCATTAAATATTTTTTTATGTTTTTATTTGAAATAATATAAAAATTAATAAATAAAATATTAAACTACAAAAAAAAAAAAAATATAAAAATATATAAAAAATAATATATAAAAAATATATTATTAATATTACTCAAAACAATACAAAAATCTAAAAAAAAAATTTAAAGATTGTAAAAATTTTAAATAGAGAAACTTTATAAAGAAAAAATAAAAATATATTTGCTCCAAAATGTTTTCCCAGAAAAAAAATCATTAAATATTTATTTATGTTTTTATTCAAAATAATATAAAAATAAATAAATAAAATATTAAACTACAAAAAAAAAAAAAATATAAAAATATATAAAAAATAATATATAAAAAATATATTATTAATATTACTCAAAACAATACAAAAATCTAAAAAAAAATTTAAAGATTGTAAAAATTTTAAATAGAGAAACTTTATAAAGAAAAAATAAAAATATATTTGTTCCAAAATGTTTTCCCAATCTATGCAAGATTTGATATGCCTCACAATTTATTTTTTTTTTTTTTTTGTCCTTCTATTTCTCTTGGTTTATCATATCATAACGTCTCGCATCTAAAGCAAGTTAAACACTTCTAAAAGACCAACAAATCTAATGACTTTACGTCACTCCCCCAGAAACTAAAATGTAATTGCGACAAGAGAAATTACTCAACGAGCATCAATATCTTTTGTTTTTTTTTTTTTTTCTCTCTCTCTTCCACTTTCAGATCAATGATTTTTTTTCTTGCTGTCTGTCTGTCTGTCAATGTGTCTGGAAAGTTAGTTTTTTTTTTCCATCTTCTTCAGAGTTTTTGTTGTTGTTCAATTACGGTCAACCCCAAAAAAAAAAAAAAAAAAATAGAAAAATAGAAAAAGAAGTCAGAGAACTTTCGTCACGCCTCCCTCAGTCTGTGCGTAAACAATTACAATACGCTCCGCTTCGTGTGGAGTTACAATTGAATCGGGCTTAACATTGATTGTTTACTCTGCTCTTTTTTTTTTTTTTTTTTGTTCTGTTGATGTATACCCTGCAAATGATATGTAGCAGAGTATATGCAATGGTAAAGAGATTGAAGAAAGTGATGAAACATAAGTGAAATATAGTATTTTCTTGGCGACTCTCGGTTGTAGTAATAGTTTTTGGTCATGTCGCGACCATCATCATTATCATCATCATCATCAACATCAACATCAGCATGTCTGATGAATGTAGACTGACATAAAAGTCGAAACTGTCGAGCTGTAAGGTCTAAGGTCTGAGGTTCAGAGTCTGTCTGTGTTATTAGAACTGCAAGCCTGACGATAGATATCCGTGTTGTTCTTCTTCTTGTTGTTGGTGGCGTTGTACTCGTATTTATACTCATATACTCATACTCATACTCATAGTATACACTCATCACACTCATGCTTTTGCTCTTATAATAGAGTAGCCGAGATGTATCTTTATTACGGTAAATTGCTCATTGAACAGGAAATTATTATATGCGTGCGTGTGCGGTTCCTGAATGTGGATGACGATGATGTTGTTCATGGGGTTCGTTTCGGGGTTCCGTTTCGGGGTAATGTATGCTGCTCTACACTCTTGGATCTATTCTATTTTATTCTTGTATGTTGTGTTCTATTCCATGTCTAAAGTCTAGGAGGTTGGGATCTGTGTCTGGGTCTGAGTCTGAGTCTGAGTCTAGGCTTGAGCATGGGATGATTTGATGCGACCGAGGCAATGTCCAGAAATAAACAAACCAAAATTGGGATAGGGGTAAAAATAATAATAATAAAACACAATATGGTATAGAGGGAGATAGCTTAAGAGACTAAAGAAAGGCATCAAATAGAGAAGAGAGAGAGACAATAGCAAGAGTTAATTCTGAGATGAAACTAAATAAATTGACGGCACAAATTTGAATAAAATCAAATCGATATTTCCTAAACGGAAACTTTCAAGAAATTGGAAGTTGAGCTATATAAAGGTAAGCTAAGTAAAAGAGGAAGGTTAGTCTTAGATGTTACACAACAAGTTGTGGAAAATTAGAAGGCTTAAACATTATCTGGAAGTTAATTATATGATTCTACAATGAGAGACAAATATCTTCAGTCAGTATATATGTATATATTTATATTTTTCATTGGAAATTGTTTTTTGTTGTGATTTGTATTGTGTTTTTTTGTTGTTGTTGTTGTTGTTGTTGTTGTTATGTTTCAATTTGTGCGGCCTAACAATTGCGGCTGTGCCGCATTAAGAAAGTGCCGGGGTACCCGATTATCATCACCACCGCCATCTCGAACCATTCTACGAGGCGGTATACGCCAGCTCCAAACATGTTGACCATCACCTTCGCCCATATCGAAATGAACACGCTGACGTTGCAATATGATGCGTAAATTTTGAATGAAACGTGCCACATCAATGGGATTCTCTTGTTGCAATCGTGCGGCAACCAGCGCTGGTATAAATCGATCATAGTCATGCTCCTGTACCTCATTCTGTGCCCATTGTAGCTCTGGTTGTGCACGACGTTGACGGGCACGATATAGTGGTCGGATCCGAGGTGGATTCATTTCTATTTCGTTTTCTCTGATCTCGTTATTAATCGTGATGCAACTAGATTTAACCCTTTGCTTTTCTTCCTTTTTTCTGTTTTTTTTTTTGTTTTTTCTTTGTTTTTTTTTTTTTGCGACTTGTTTTACGTTTTTTCAATAGTTTCTCTGTCTAATTTATGCTAGGTTTTTTTTTATTTTTATTATCTGAAATTTATACTTTTGCTATCTATAGCTTTTATTCAGATCAATTCAGCTAAAGGATGCGTTTCCTTTTGCGATTTGGCTTCTGTTCTTTATACCGAAATTTTGTAAATATGCAAAAAAAAAATATATATATATAATATTGACGAAAGAAAACTGAATGTAAAAAGTATCAAAAATGATTTCGAAATTCTAATTTTTGAGTACGTTGAAAAAGTCAAAAATACATTTTTGACAGATATGAATTTTTTTTGTGTTTTGTGTTTTTTTTTTTTTTTTTGTTTTAGACAAATGTATTTAAAGATAAATGGGGAATTTCAAAACACTTTTTTCTGTAAAATTTTTAGGACTAGATTTTTAGTCTAACTCATATCAAATAATAAATTTGCTAGAAATTTCTCTTCGTTTTTAGTTTCATTCATCATTTTCTTTTGTAAAAAGATATGTTTAAAGAATATTGGAAGAATGCCAGGACTTATTCTTTGCTCAATTTTTAGATGCTTAATATGAAGTACTAGTAGTTCTAATTCCTCTTACTTTCTCTTTCTCTATTTCTATCTCTCTTTCTCTCCCTTTAAATTTCCCTTGTACTCTTGTTTCTTTGTAAAAAAACTGATTATGAGAATAATTGTAGAAATTCAGGAGATACACTTTCTATACCCAATTTTGGCACTTGTTCTTTTGCCCGGCCACATGTCAAACACTAACTGCTCTAACTTACCTCTTCTCTCTCTCTCTCTCTCTCTCTCTCTCTCTCTCTCTGTGTCGTTAAGGACACATTATTCTCTTGAAAATATACTCGCTTAGACAAGGTGCTGAATACGACATACTTATTCAGGACTTTACCTTTTCTTTTATTTTTATTTTCATTTTTTTGGTAGGCTGTCAGTACTTGACTTGGTTCTTAATCAAAATGCACACACACTTGATGCATATTTAATTAAACTTTCACCTTTTTCTCTCAGCCTGGAAAACTCTGAGAGCTGTGGCATTTTTTGGTGCAAAAAAACAAAAAGAAAAAAAAAAAACAACAACAACAAAGTCAAGAGCACTTTACATTTGAAAACAGAGGCGTAACAAGAACATAAGCAGCCAACAGCCAGCAGCTAACATCCAGCAGCTAGCAAAAGAGAGTGAGAAAGGTGAGACGGAGGTGAGACTTGTTTAAGGTCTGTCTAACCTATGTTCTTCTCCAATGCTTCAAAATGCTTAAAAGCGAACACGACGTGGCTTTAATTAAATCAGTTTTAATTAATGCAAAATACGAATTTCAAAAGATGTTCCTATACCTCCAAAAATGTTATGCTGTCTGAGGGTTGCATGCTTGTAGTTGTTGCCTTATTGCGGGGTGCTCTTGCAACATGACTGAAAGTGGGGAGGGAGGGAGGGGAATGAACGTAGTCTCACAGCAGCGCTCAACGTTTTTGTTGTCGCATAATTACAACTCAATTGTAATCCAATTTTGGGGCAGGCAAATAAATCGGATTTCATGTTTTATGACATGCCACGCCCAGTCGCCAGTACAGTACAGTCGCCTTGCGGCTACGTTTTTTTTTTTTTTTTTTTTTGGGGGTAGCAATACACATAGAGAGTTATACAAAGGTGTAGACGTGGGAAGGGAAGGAACCGGAGGACTGCGGGGAAGCAGGAAGACTGTTGTTTCGACTGGTGTCTGTGTCAACTTTTTTGGTGTCAAATAAATAAACTTTTGACAGTTGGCAGACAGCAATAGCATGAGGCTTTTGAAGCTTTCGCTATATCTCTGTCTCTCTCAGTTCCAGTCTCTAACCGGAAATGTAAATTAGTTTGTCAGACATAGAAAAGTGCCTTTGAAATAGGCGCTGGGCGTGGCAGTGCTATACAAATAAAGTCATATGAGTCCAGTTTTGCCAGTTTGCCAGTTTCCCAGCTGCCTGCTTGCCATTTTGGCAGTTTTTGGTGTATTTTGTTTTGGCCAAAAACTGCAAATTAGTTGCACATGTTTCGTCCCGCAAACTCAAAACAAGACGTGTTTGCACTAATTTGGCCAAAATCAACAGCTGTCTGTACATGTGCCACATACTCTCTCTCTCTCTTCAACTCCTCTCTCTCTCTCTCTCTCACACTATCTGTGTGTGTTTGTGTGTGAAGAAAACTCATCATAACTTTCTTATCAAAAACTTATTTTAGGCAACGAGTGCTGCAGAGATACCCAAAAACAGACGTAGCCCAACAAAGGCAAAAAAAAAGAAAAAAAAAACACACACACACACACATACATAGAAAGAGAAATCATAGTAGTAAGCTCTAAGCAGGCAGGTTCGACTATAAAATACCTGGTAATATATTAAATAATATTACAAATTATTTAAAATTTGATTTGAAAGCGTTTGTATTACTGTAAGTTCAGTAGCAATACGATATAGCATATAATATGCTAACAACTCGACTAGTTAATACCCTGCAAAAGTCAAGTTTTTCGTATTTTTAGTATAAATTCGCATAGATTCCAAGTATATTTCTCTATACACTTTTTTCTATATATGCAACTAATGTGCTATAAAATTTGATATACGACTAAAATATACCCTGGAAAAAATTGTATTTGCTCAAATGTTGGCATTGCAGAAAAATTTAAAGGAAAGTTAGAAATACAATATGAATATGTAAGCTACCTAAAACTTCAACAAAAAAAATTCTTATTTCCCACTTAGCGGACAGCGGATGAAAGTTGCTCGATAAAGTGTCGCTGTCCAAAAGAGAATTTTAACTATTTGTAATATTTTTATATATTTATATATCATCTGTCTAACCTATGTTGACTTTTTACTGCCGGGTATCATAACTAAACAACAAGAAAAATGTACAAAAAAAAAAGAAGAAAATATTAAAAACGAAATGCCTCGAAAACTTGTTATAATTACACTGCCTTGATAGCCAGCTGTGTGTGTTTCTCTCTCACTCTCTCTCTCTCTCTCTCTCTCTCTTTCTTTCATTCCCATTCTTACTCAATCTGCGTGTATAAACTAAGTTAGCAGCCCTACTCAATGCCACCCAATGCTAAAACCAGAATATCAGAGCATAACTCTGCCTAGCTCAACCCTCTGTCACTGTCTACGACTGACTGACTGACTAACTGACTAACTGACTAACTGGGATAACATGCATGAACAGTAACATATGTTGGACTTTTGGCATAAACTTTTGCTGAGTTTTTGGCGCATTTCGCCCACGACAAAACCCATTTTTAGCATCTTTTGCCACCATCGTGTATCCATAGCTAAAAATGTCTACTTTCCACTTACTATTACTATGCTTTTCTCTTTTCTCTTTTCTCTTTTCCCTTTTCCCTTCTATTGTAACTCTAGTCATCATACCGTGTGGAACGTGTGCGTTTTGTGGTTGAGTAAACGCACACTTTAGGCGCAGTATGCAACAGCTGTGACACATACACACATGCTCTATCTCTCTCTCTCTCTCTTTTTATCTCTCTCTCTCTCTTTATAGTCAGTGTGACTAACAAAAGTTTTTCAACTATAGTCGAAATTAAAGGCATATCAAACTACAGAGTAAACTTTACTGAATGGGATTACATTTCAATATCATAGAATTTCTATGACTATGACTAAAATATAAGTATAAGTATAAGTATATGGGGAAGTATATGGGAATCTACTAGCAGTTGGTTATACATATAACCTATGAGTGAGCATTAAAATTTAATTATGATATGTGTTACGCATTAAAGGATATTGCGCTAATGAGCAAAGCATACACGTCTCATGTGCCAGCTGAGCTCTGTCTGGGACCGACACTCTACTGTATACTTATATATGTGTGTGTGTGTTGTCTGTGCAGTGCTTATCAAATGCTAACTCTTTCCCTCTCTATATGTCTCTCTCTCTCTCTCTCTCTTTCACTCTTTCACTCTTTAGCTAACTATTAAATTTTGCTACGATTTTTCTTTACTGTCAAAAATTATTGCCAGACAATTTATGAAGTATTACGTTAGATCATCAATCTGTGCACCTGCAACACAACTATAGCATCGACAGATAGAGGTAAAAAAAAAATACTATATAATCAAGTTGGGAACTTTAAGTAATCAGCAGCTTAGCCAAATGATGCTTCACCAAAAAAAAAGAAAAAAAAAAAAAAAAAAAGTGAAATGGTAGAAAAATGAAACAGTCAGAGAGAAAAGTCAACGACCAAGTATTTTACAGTTACAAGCATTGCGGTCCAAATGATACCCTGTAAATTCAAATACAATTGCATCAATTTTTGAAGAATTTAGGCATAACGGGACGTGGAATGCCAAGATTCGTAATATACTTATACTTGTGTATGAAATGCAGGATTTCTGCAAATTTCGACCAAAAATACAAATTCAAATTTCAAAATTAAGAAATCCAAGTGCATATTTGCCAAAACTTAGAGACTACCAGGTATGAAAACTTTGGAGAAATTTGAACCGGAATCTCCAAAACTTAATATACCCATTATCAATGTTTACAAGGTATAAAAAAAGGCTAAAAAAGAAACTGGAAACTGTTGCGTGTATGTGTGTGTATGTGAACTTAATATCGAAATAAAAAGCCGTCAATATTTGACAAGGACAAAAAAGAAAAACACGGTTAACAATGCCAACACAAGGGTGGCCCAAACAAAGATGAACACAAAAAAAAAAAAAAAATAAATAAATTTTGACATAGGAAAAAGAGGCTGCAAAAAAAAGCGTTGGCAACTTTATGGAAACTTTTCGTTTTTGCAATGAAAAGAGAGCAAAAGCGAGAGGTAGAAAAAGAAGGACTACAAAATATATGCCTAAAAATGGCAATGCCCAAAAATAAATATGGCAAACAAAATGCCAAAACGGCAGAGCTAAAAACTGTAAGCCAAGCCAAGAAGCAGCAAGTGTGCAGTGAGAAAAAATAGAGAGAGAGAGAGAGAAAGGAAGAGAGAGAAAGAGGCAAATAGTGGGCGAAAGCAACAGAGCTAGCGTCAGAGACTTTGACTATGACTGAGAGAAAGAGAGAGAGAGACAAGGAGAGCAAACGTAGACTGAGTTTAAGACTGAGCCTGAGCAATGCGATTGCATATGCAGCACACGTATTTGCGCTATAATTATTTCGTACGTGCGTACTGCGCTCAACTTTGCCATAGCCCGGAAAAACATAGCCCAAAGACAATGTCTCTCAGTAATAGTCAAAGTGCGAAAGAGATAGAGAATCTTGTATATGTATCCTGTTCCTATTCTTATACCGGATAGACGACAATGTCTCTATACATAGACCGCTCACAATTTGCTTAAAGCGGCAACTGGTTTAAAGACATCAAATTGGCTAACAAAGTAAACGAAAGAGACAACAATGCATAAATAGAGAGAGAAAGGTAGAGTGTGTGATTTCTAAGTATAGAAAGAAATTTCCACTCTGACGCAGACTCTGACAGCTTGCAGACAGCTTGCACCTGTACAAGCTCAAAGAGAGACGCGCAACACACACACACGACACACGCGACACACACAGAAGCAAGCAGCAGTTAAATATCTTTTTTGCCACTTGCAGCTTATGTGGCAAACAGTGGCAAGCATGACAAGAGATTTACCACAAAACAGCTGAGACTTTCGTGCAACAACTCTTCTATTCATATTATTTTTTTATTATTTTCATTTTTTTTTTTGCATATGCCACAGTCAGCGACAAGTTGAATATAAAGGTGTCTGTGTCTGCTATTGCTTCCAAAATTTTGTTACTTTCTTTTGCATTTTTGACACAAACTTATAATTTTATAATTTTCATATAATTGAAATTAAAGAAAATACTTTATATATATATTAATTAATCAGACTTCATTTATATAAAATTTATTTTTTTAAAGAAACAAATATTAAATTTTAATAAAATTTAAAAAAACATATATATATAAAAATGCTTTTCGATCTAGTCAACATTGTTTTAAATTTAAATAAATATTTTTTCTTTATAAAAATATACACAATATAAAATTTATTTTAATCTAGTTAGCATTGCTTATAATTTCTCAACTTTTTCTATAGATGCGTTGAGCATTGAGTTATACATTCAGTCTTGCAAACCCTTTCGACCTAATAACATCTAAAATAAAATACAAATTTCAGTAGTAATTATTTAAAAATAAAAATTGAAATAAATAAAAATAAATAAAATAAATGAAAAAAAAAATAAATAATAAAAAAATAAATAATAGAAAAATTAATGAAAAAAAAAATAAATAATAATAAAATAAATGAAAAAAAAAGAAATAAAATAAATAAATAAAAATAAATGAAAAAAAAATAAAATAAATAAATAAAAATAAATGAAAAAAAAAAATAAATAAATAAAAATAAATGAATAAAAAAATAAAATAAAATAAATAAATAAAAATAAATGAAAAAAAAATAAAATAAAATAAATAAATAAAAATATCAAAATTCAAGTGCTACATTTTTCAAGTAAAATCGTTTTATAATAAATAAAAAAAAAAAATTGTTTTTTTCAAAATTCCCGTGCTTTAGATATATTCACTCTCTGAAGACGTAAAATGTGATAAAGTCAAAATTTCAACAGTGATCTTGTAACATTTAAAACCTATTGTATATAAGCATAAAGTGTAAAATGAAGCCCTTTATATGCTGCGCAAATGTAAGACATTATCTTACACTATCGAAATTTTTCTTCTATCACTTAATCAATAATCTTTATCATTACAGTCAATTTTTATAATAAAACAAAACACTTGGCAAGAAAAACAAATACAAATACAAATATAACACGAAATAAAAACACAAGCTAAACATAAAGTACATGAAAATATACTGAGAGAATACACTGTTAAATTAGGAACATGGATATATATTGAGCGAATACACTGTTAAATAAGGATGATGAATAAAATGAATGAAACAAAACAACAATGTTAACAATGAGAGAAGCTCATTGGCAAAAACAATTTACACTTGAGAGTTAACACATTGGCAATTTAGAGTTGAACCATTAGCGACTTAGATATAATACACACTTGGCGATTTACAGAATATACACCGGCGATTTCAAAAATACATACTGGCGATTTACAGAATATACACTGGCAATTTAAAGAATTCATACTGGCGATTCGGTAATACACACTGGCAACTAAGAGACGACACACACACACACACACACACACACACACACACAGATTGACTGAAAGATCATGATGATGATAATGCTGATGTAATATAAGCTATGTAATATTACATAGCTTATATTACATCAGCATTATCATCATCATGATCTTTCAGTCAATCTGTGTGTGTGTGTGTGTGTGTGTGTGTGTGTGTGTCGTCTCTTAGTTGCCAGTGTGTATTACCGAATCGCCAGTATGAATTCTTTAAATTGCCAGTGTATATTCTGTAAATCGCCAGTATGTATTTTTGAAATCGCCGGTGTATATTCTGTAAATCGCCAAGTGTGTATTATATCTAAGTCGCTAATGGTTCAACTCTAAATTGCCAATGTGTTAACTCTCAAGTGTAAATTGTTTTTGCCAATGAGCTTCTCTCATTGTTAACATTGTTGTTTTGTTTCATTCATTTTATTCATCATCCTTATTTAACAGTGTATTCGCTCAATATATATCCATGTTCCTAATTTAACAGTGTATTCTCTCAGTATATTTTCATGTACTTTATGTTTAGCTTGTGTTTTTATTTCGTGTTATATTTGTATTTGTATTTGTTTTTCTTGCCAAGTGTTTTGTTTTATTATAAAAATTGACTGTAATGATAAAGATTATTGATTAAGTGATAGAAGAAAAATTTCGATAGTGTAAGATAATGTCTTACATTTGCGCAGCATATAAAGGGCTTCATTTTACACTTTATGCTTATATACAATAGGTTTTAAATGTTACAAGATCACTGTTGAAATTTTGACTTTATCACATTTTACGTCTTCAGAGAGTGAATATATCTAAAGCACGGGAATTTTGAAAAAACAATTTTTTTTTTTTTTATTTATTATAAAACGATTTTACTTGAAAAATGTAGCACTTGAATTTTGATATTTTTATTTATTTATTTTATTTTCTTTTTTTTTCATTTATTTTTATTTATTTATTTTATTTTATTTTTTTATTCATTTATTTTTATTTATTTATTTTTTTTTTTCATTTATTTTTATTTATTTATTTTATTTTTTTTTCATTTATTTTTATTTATTTATTTTATTTCTTTTTTTTTCATTTATTTTATTATTATTTTTTTTTTTTTTCATTAATTTTTCTATTATTTATTTTTTTATTATTTATTTTTTTTTTCATTTATTTTATTTATTTTTATTTATTTCAATTTTTATTTTTAAATAATTACTACTGAAATTTGTATTTTATTTTAGATGTTATTAGGTCGAAAGGGTTTGCAAGACTGAATGTATAACTCAATGCTCAACGCATCTATAGAAAAAGTTGAGAAATTATAAGCAATGCTAACTAGATTAAAATAAATTTTATATTGTGTTTTTTTTTATAAAGAAAAAATATTTATTTAAATTTAAAACAATGTTGACTAGATCGAAAAGCATTTTTATATATATATGTTTTTTAAATTTTATTAAAATTTAATATTTGTTTCTTTAAAAAAATAAATTTTATATAAATGAAGTCTGATTAATTAATATATATATAAAGTATTTTCTTTAATTTCAATTATATGAAAATTATAAAATTATAAGTTTGTGTCAAAAATGCAAAAGAAAGTAACAAAATTTTGGAAGCAATAGCAGACACAGACACCTTTATATTCAACTTGTCGCTGACTGTGGCATATGCAAAAAAAAAAATGAAAATAATAAAAAAATAATATGAATAGAAGAGTTGTTGCACGAAAGTCTCAGCTGTTTTGTGGTAAATCTCTTGTCATGCTTGCCACTGTTTGCCACATAAGCTGCAAGTGGCAAAAAAGATATTTAACTGCTGCTTGCTTCTGTGTGTGTCGCGTGTGTCGTGTGTGTGTGTTGCGCGTCTCTCTTTGAGCTTGTACAGGTGCAAGCTGTCTGCAAGCTGTCAGAGTCTGCGTCAGAGTGGAAATTTCTTTCTATACTTAGAAATCACACACTCTACCTTTCTCTCTCTATTTATGCATTGTTGTCTCTTTCGTTTACTTTGTTAGCCAATTTGATGTCTTTAAACCAGTTGCCGCTTTAAGCAAATTGTGAGCGGTCTATGTATAGAGACATTGTCGTCTATCCGGTATAAGAATAGGAACAGGATACATATACAAGATTCTCTATCTCTTTCGCACTTTGACTATTACTGAGAGACATTGTCTTTGGGCTATGTTTTTCCGGGCTATGGCAAAGTTGAGCGCAGTACGCACGTACGAAATAATTATAGCGCAAATACGTGTGCTGCATATGCAATCGCATTGCTCAGGCTCAGTCTTAAACTCAGTCTACGTTTGCTCTCCCTGTCTCCCTCTCTCTCTCTCTCTCTCTCTCTTTCTCTCAGTCTTCGTTTTAGTCTCAGTCATAGTCAAAGTCTCTGACGCTAGCTCTGTTGCTTTCGCCCACTACTTGCCTCTTTCTCTCTCTTCCTTTCTCTCTCTCTCTCTATTTTTTCTCACTGCACACTTGCTGCTTCTTGGCTTGG
>JBAMBR010004714.1:0-10723 GCA_037044475.1 Zaprionus obscuricornis | reverse complement strand
TTTATCGAACAGCATTAACTTTTAAAGACAACCGCAAATATCATCAGCTAATTTTTAGCACATGATGTATCCAATTTGTCCGTTGTATCTATAAAAACCACACCACATCAGTTATAAGGACGTATGAGGTTCACACTATGAATACAACGTACATTCCCCGTATGAAGTAAATAAATATGTATGAATATGGCACGATACCATAAGGTGCCTTACATAACCTCATTTGTGCCTTATGTGTACAGCTCGCGTGATATCGTGTACGGAGATATAAACACATCATCGCTGAGTTACTACAACAAGTGCAATCGTGTACTTAGGTAGACAAAAATAAAAATTCAACATAAAAAAATGAAGATACAAAACAAAAGACTAGAGACGGAGTCGAACCAATGTCCCATGTGTTGGCTTTGTCTGTTTGTTTTCCGAGGTGGCCAAGTCTCCGTTGGTAACACATATTCATTTTAAACAAATTAAGATGTTACACTTTTATGGCTCTCTGCCAGCTATAGTTAGTTCACTGGGTTTTTTTTTTAAGAGGAAGTCGAATTGGAATGGTCAGCGGAAATGATTAATGGATGCTATTGATATGTTTGTACCATAAAGCAAAATCAGATTCAACGCGTGTATTGCGAAATATGTATGTCACAATCTATGACTTATTTAATATACTTAATAGTGTGTCTTCTTAAATACTATTGAAATTGGTCATAATGTAGTTGTAAATATAACGAAGTAATGCGCGTATGCTTTTACTTAAGCAAATTAATTGAATTACCGGAGCTACAGAATGCAAACTATATGGCATAAGCGGACGGAACTGTATGATAGATACACTATTTCCATACGTTAAGTACGATTTAAAACAAATAAAAAAATATATTCTCATGAAACTATTTGAAGTACAATATCTTTCCTAAGATAAAATAGCACAAGTATAGAAATTGTTTGGAATAATTTTTTTGTACTGTGTATCATGACCAAAACACAAATCGAATATACCCTCTGTTAAAACCTAAAGTCAAACCTGTGGCGATGAAACCTTCCACACAACGATTGTTTATCTTGTTTATTATCTAGCTACTGTTGCCGACTTCATCATATTGGCTCAATGCAATTTTTTTTTTCGTATAACCCACGATTTATTAACTTGCAATTGGTATCTTTCTATTGAGAATTAAAAAGTTGAACTGATTTTTCAACCTCAAATTGCTTACAACTTGGAATTTAGCATGGAATCTGAACATAAATATAAATTAAAGTGAAATAGAAAAATTGTAAACTATTCCTCTTCTATTCGTCTGGCAATTTCTTCCAAGAATTTAGCACTCGCCGCTTTAATTTGTAGACGATTAGGTACATTTGCCATGGTCTTGTTCTCATTCAAAAGATCCTCCTCGACTACCTGCTGTTCCTCGTCTTCTTCGTTTGCTTCAATCATCATACGGCTGGCCAAGTAATCAGCATGATATTCCTCAACATTTCGTTTTATCATTGTCTTTCTCATCTCAACCAAATAGCCCTTCATCAGTTTGTAAACTTTTCGTTTCAGTAAATGCATAACCTTCTCAACTAATTGAAAATGAGGAAAGAGACCATTTATAGAATAGATGTTGGTATTAGTTATGTACGTGTAGAGGAAATTAAACTTAACTATTTTCCTCGTAAATCTCTGGTGCACAAGCATGCATATTAAGCATTTCGAACTTTAGAAGAGGTAATTTTAAATATGAATTAGGATAATGAGACCGTAACGCTTTTGGTTGACGATCAACGTGACGTAGAATTTCCACAAGATTCCAAATACTAACACTGAAGCGATAAAATATATATATTTAAAATTTAGACTATATAAATTGGAAAAAAAAAACTTACCGCAACATCACATAAGTATCGCCTCTGATTTTTATTTGTTCCATATTCTCCCTTTCAACTGTATCTTCCTGATCCAACATTTTTTTTAGTTCCTTTATGCGCTCAATTCGACTATGAATATAATATTAATAAATATTATACAATAATATTAAATATAAATTTATTTACTTAATTTCCTCTTCAGATAGATTATTAACCAATACGCCCTTTAACACATTAGCACATTTCATTTTGGTCTCTAGCATCTCATGGGCCAACATATCATTTTCGATCAAACGATGCAGCTTCTCATTATTGTCAACTTGACTCTTCATACTACATGATTGGGATTGGTATATACAATATATATCAATATACTATATTTAATATTTAGTTGTAAATACTTACCGTGGATAAATTTCTCTAGCTTGCGAGCAAAGTGTTACGAATTTAACTTCTTTAATAGTAGATTCGATTGCTTTAAGGACATTCCTAAGGATCATCATGCTGCTCGTATCACGCTGATAACGCTTCGGGTCTGCCGATGGTGGAATGTCCTCCTTTGCTTTGTTTTGCATGCCTCCAAGAGATGCGATAGGTGGCTTACTTAAAGAAGCTGACAACTGAAACTTAGATTGAAGATTTTTTCGCGACTTATCTTCCAATTGACGATACTCTGTGTTGAGGACCTTAAATTTTTCAATTGCCGGTTTACCCAGATAGAGAATATGGTTAATGAAATTTGCCTGATCCTCCATATCATCGTTAAGAGAACGCAAAATTGGTTCATAAAATATTTCATCGTGTCGCAACACTTGGATTATTTTATTATACGTATTGTTTATAGTCTTTATGGCTTTCAAACGTACATTGGAGTTTTCTAATTTCTTAAGAAAAATACGTGATTTGACTTCCTCTTCTAGCATAAATTCATTTTGATACTTAATGCGATTCTCTAGCATAGCACGACGTAACTATGAAACGGAGAACAGTATAAAATATATTCTTCTAAATCTTTGTTAAAGCAAGTTTCTCACTTACAAGTAATTCTCTGTACTCATGTTTTCTCTGATCCAAACGAAACTCAAGACGATCTCGTTCCTTTCGCAGCACAAAGGTACGCTGATTGATATTATCTACAACAAGATGTATTGGCATTCTTTGATATAGACGCTGCATGTCCTTGTGGTTAATTAAAAAGTTCTGTATCTTATGCGTGTTGTCCCCCTTAAGAATATTATGTAATTTGGCGCGCCCATCGCGACACTGAGTTTTTAGCCGCGTACTTTCCAATGAATATCGTCCTCTAATAGCCTGAGATTCATATTTTGAGTATATAACACGACGGCCTGAATATAACAGAATTTACTATAGAATATCACCAATATCTTATAAATTTAAAAAAGTATATCACAAACTTAGCAACTCTGACATTCCGGCAAATTGTTCAGTTAATGAATTTGGAGTCCAGCGATCATCCGCCATCGCATGTTCTCGCACAAAAGACATACCGAAGAGCCCATGAAAATTAAGAGAGCGTGGATGAACAGGTTTTGGCGCTAAAGCATCCCTGTCTTTATTTTTATTCCGTCGAGGAATAAGCGAAAGGTCCTTTTCTCTCCTAAAACATGGCATTGCGATGACCTGTTTTTCTGTTTACAATAATTTTTATTTCTTTTTTATTTATTAAATATTTTTTTTTAACAATTTTTTTATTAAATTTTTTTATTTTTTTTCCAATTATTTTAATTTATTTATTTTATCGTTTTTATTCACTTCGGTTTTTATTATTTTATAGAAAAATTGTGTTGAAGTGTGCATAAAAAGTGATGAAACAAATAGAGATTAATGAATAAAAGTTAAAATGAAAATTTTTTCAAGGGCTCCTTAACAAGTTTGTATGCACACGTTCCTTATTCTGTATGACGAGCTAGATTTATTTATCCATATCAATTTGTCCGGTAGACTGTCTTAATCTGCATTTTTGAATCTAGGTCTATCCTATTTTTTGAAACTATTAGATTTTGGTTTTCTACAAATTCCTGTTTCCTTGAAATTAATTGGAAAGTTTTGAATGTACTGGTTTTATAATTTAAAACAACAAATTGGATTCGAGCAGATTATACCATGGGTGTTTTTTATAAGTTTCTGTATTGGAGACCTATTTATCTAAACATGTTTGCTTTTGTTTTAAACAGACATTTTTTAACGTAAATAAGACTGAAATTCAAAATTAAGAATTTCATTAAATTTATTGTATTGGAAGTATATGAATTTTACCAAATATATATAAACATTAAGTCAAAGTTATATTATGTGGTTGATTCTTTAAGCTTAGCCATTTCCAATATTCTCGCACTCATATTTTTAATTTGTTTACGATTCAATACATCGGTGAATTTGCTAGAATTGAGGAAATCATCTTCTTTTGCAGTTGCGACCTGTTCATCCCAATTTTCGAGTCCATGTGAGTTAAGCGTAGATAGGAATTTTTGTTCATACTCCATCCTAGATTTCTTTATGCTCTCATTCATTTTCGGGTGATAGCTCTTTAGCAACTTGTAAACTTTACGTTTCAATATTTGCATTACTTTTGGAACTGTAAATATATTAAATGTTTTCAAATTTTTTTTAAAATTCGACATATCGACTTAACGGTCATCCTCGTATAGCTCTGGAGGAACAGCGAACGCAAATTGCATTTCAAATTTTAAAAGTGGTAACCTAAGATATGACGTATTATACTTAGAACGAAATGTTCTAGGTTGTTGTTCAACATTTCTGAGAATTTCAATAAGATTCCAAATGCATAAGCTGTTAAGTTTGTATTAAATATATGTAGGAAAATTATTTTATATTATCTTAATTCTACCGCATTGCCACATAGACATCAGCTCGACTTTTAGTGTACTCCATAGTTTTAATTTCAAGCTGTTCCTCGGCCTCTATCATTTTTTTCAAGTCATTTATACGTTGAAGTCGCCTATTAACAATTATCGGTAATGTTATGTTAACTATTATAAGATAATGAAACCAGAATTTAATGTTTCAAAAAGAGATGCTCACTTGATTTCTTCGTCAGATAAATTGTGAATCAAGACTTCTTTAAGTGTTACTGAGCATTTTTTTTTTGAATTAAAATGCTCATGTGCAAACAATTCAACCTCAATATCGCAAGCTAATTTCTTATTGTTTTCCATGCGATGCTTGACACTGCCAGCAAATAGAAATTGAGGTATAATGTATAGAGTATAAATAGAGTTATTTAATTAAACTATTAAATGAGGAACTCTTACTTTGGATAAATTTCTTTAGCTTGAGAACAATAAGAAGTTAGCTTGCGATATTCAGGTTGAACTGTTTGCACATGAGCGTCTTAATTCGAAAAAAAAATGCTCAGTAACACTTAAAGAAGTCTTGATTCACAATTTATCTGACGAAGAAATCAAGTGAGCATCTCTTTTTGAAACATTAAATTCTGGTTTCATTATCTTATAATAGTTAACATAACATTACCGATAATTGTTAATAGGCGACTTCAACGTATAAATGACTTGAAAAAAATGATAGAGGCCGAGGAACAGCTTGAAATTAAAACTATGGAGTACACTAAAAGTCGAGCTGATGTCTATGTGGCAATGCGGTAGAATTAAGATAATATAAAATAATTTTCCTACATATATTTAATACAAACTTAACAGCTTATGCATTTGGAATCTTATTGAAATTCTCAGAAATGTTGAACAACAACCTAGAACATTTCGTTCTAAGTATAATACGTCATATCTTAGGTTACCACTTTTAAAATTTGAAATGCAATTTGCGTTCGCTGTTCCTCCAGAGCTATACGAGGATGACCGTTAAGTCGATATGTCGAATTTTAAAAAAAATTTGAAAACATTTAATATATTTACAGTTCCAAAAGTAATGCAAATATTGAAACGTAAAGTTTACAAGTTGCTAAAGAGCTATCACCCGAAAATGAATGAGAGCATAAAGAAATCTAGGATGGAGTATGAACAAAAATTCCTATCTACGCTTAACTCACATGGACTCGAAAATTGGGATGAACAGGTCGCAACTGCAAAAGAAGATGATTTCCTCAATTCTAGCAAATTCACCGATGTATTGAATCGTAAACAAATTAAAAATATGAGTGCGAGAATATTGGAAATGGCTAAGCTTAAAGAATCAACCACATAATATAACTTTGACTTAATGTTTATATATATTTGGTAAAATTCATATACTTCCAATACAATAAATTTAATGAAATTCTTAATTTTGAATTTCAGTCTTATTTACGTTAAAAAATGTCTGTTTAAAACAAAAGCAAACATGTTTAGATAAATAGGTCTCCAATACAGAAACTTATAAAAAACACCCATGGTATAATCTGCTCGAATCCAATTTGTTGTTTTAAATTATAAAACCAGTACATTCAAAACTTTCCAATTAATTTCAAGGAAACAGGAATTTGTAGAAAACCAAAATCTAATAGTTTCAAAAAATAGGATAGACCTAGATTCAAAAATGCAGATTAAGACAGTCTACCGGACAAATTGATATGGATAAATAAATCTAGCTCGTCATACAGAATAAGGAACGTGTGCATACAAACTTGTTAAGGAGCCCTTGAAAAAATTTTCATTTTAACTTTTATTCATTAATCTCTATTTGTTTCATCACTTTTTATGCACACTTCAACACAATTTTTCTATAAAATAATAAAAACCGAAGTGAATAAAAACGATAAAATAAATAAATTAAAATAATTGTAAAAAAAATAAAAAAATTTAATAAAAAAATTGTTAAAAAAAAATATTTAATAAATAAAAAAGAAATAAAAATTATTGTAAACAGAAAAACAGGTCATCGCAATGCCATGTTTTAGAAGAGAAAAGGACCTTTCGCTTATTCCTCGACGGAATAAAAATAAAGACAGGGATGCTTTGGCGCCAAAACCTGTTCATCCACGCTCTCTTAATTTTCACGGGCTCTTCGGTATGTCTTTTGTGCGAGAACATGCGATGGCGGATGATCGCTGGACTCCAAATTCATTAACTGAACAATTTGCCGGAATGTCAGAGTTGCTAAGTTTGTGATATACTTTTTTAAATTTATAAGATATTGGTGATATTCTATAGTAAATTCTGTTATATTCAGGCCGTCGTGTTATATACTCAAAATATGAATCTCAGGCTATTAGAGGACGATATTCATTGGAAAGTACGCGGCTAAAAACTCAGTGTCGCGATGGGCGCGCCAAATTACATAATATTCTTAAGGGGGACAACACGCATAAGATACAGAACTTTTTAATTAACCACAAGGACATGCAGCGTCTATATCAAAGAATGCCAATACATCTTGTTGTAGATAATATCAATCAGCGTACCTTTGTGCTGCGAAAGGAACGAGATCGTCTTGAGTTTCGTTTGGATCAGAGAAAACATGAGTACAGAGAATTACTTGTAAGTGAGAAACTTGCTTTAACAAAGATTTAGAAGAATATATTTTATACTGTTCTCCGTTTCATAGTTACGTCGTGCTATGCTAGAGAATCGCATTAAGTATCAAAATGAATTTATGCTAGAAGAGGAAGTCAAATCACGTATTTTTCTTAAGAAATTAGAAAACTCCAATGTACGTTTGAAAGCCATAAAGACTATAAACAATACGTATAATAAAATAATCCAAGTGTTGCGACACGATGAAATATTTTATGAACCAATTTTGCGTTCTCTTAACGATGATATGGAGGATCAGGCAAATTTCATTAACCATATTCTCTATCTGGGTAAACCGGCAATTGAAAAATTTAAGGTCCTCAACACAGAGTATCGTCAATTGGAAGATAAGTCGCGAAAAAATCTTCAATCTAAGTTTCAGTTGTCAGCTTCTTTAAGTAAGCCACCTATCGCATCTCTTGGAGGCATGCAAAACAAAGCAAAGGAGGACATTCCACCATCGGCAGACCCGAAGCGTTATCAGCGTGATACGAGCAGCATGATGATCCTTAGGAATGTCCTTAAAGCAATCGAATCTACTATTAAAGAAGTTAAATTCGTAACACTTTGCTCGCAAGCTAGAGAAATTTATCCACGGTAAGTATTTACAACTAAATATTAAATATAGTATATTGATATATATTGTATATACCAATCCCAATCATGTAGTATGAAGAGTCAAGTTGACAATAATGAGAAGCTGCATCGTTTGATCGAAAATGATATGTTGGCCCATGAGATGCTAGAGACCAAAATGAAATGTGCTAATGTGTTAAAGGGCGTATTGGTTAATAATCTATCTGAAGAGGAAATTAAGTAAATAAATTTATATTTAATATTATTGTATAATATTTATTAATATTATATTCATAGTCGAATTGAGCGCATAAAGGAACTAAAAAAAATGTTGGATCAGGAAGATACAGTTGAAAGGGAGAATATGGAACAAATAAAAATCAGAGGCGATACTTATGTGATGTTGCGGTAAGTTTTTTTTTTCCAATTTATATAGTCTAAATTTTAAATATATATATTTTATCGCTTCAGTGTTAGTATTTGGAATCTTGTGGAAATTCTACGTCACGTTGATCGTCAACCAAAAGCGTTACGGTCTCATTATCCTAATTCATATTTAAAATTACCTCTTCTAAAGTTCGAAATGCTTAATATGCATGCTTGTGCACCAGAGATTTACGAGGAAAATAGTTAAGTTTAATTTCCTCTACACGTACATAACTAATACCAACATCTATTCTATAAATGGTCTCTTTCCTCATTTTCAATTAGTTGAGAAGGTTATGCATTTACTGAAACGAAAAGTTTACAAACTGATGAAGGGCTATTTGGTTGAGATGAGAAAGACAATGATAAAACGAAATGTTGAGGAATATCATGCTGATTACTTGGCCAGCCGTATGATGATTGAAGCAAACGAAGAAGACGAGGAACAGCAGGTAGTCGAGGAGGATCTTTTGAATGAGAACAAGACCATGGCAAATGTACCTAATCGTCTACAAATTAAAGCGGCGAGTGCTAAATTCTTGGAAGAAATTGCCAGACGAATAGAAGAGGAATAGTTTACAATTTTTCTATTTCACTTTAATTTATATTTATGTTCAGATTCCATGCTAAATTCCAAGTTGTAAGCAATTTGAGGTTGAAAAATCAGTTCAACTTTTTAATTCTCAATAGAAAGATACCAATTGCAAGTTAATAAATCGTGGGTTATACGAAAAAAAAAATTGCATTGAGCCAATATGATGAAGTCGGCAACAGTAGCTAGATAATATATAATTCACCTAAAATTGTTACAAACAATCGTTGTGTGGAAGGTTTCATCGCCACAGGTTTGACTTTAGGTTTTAACAGAGGGTATATTCGATTTGTGTTTTGGTCATGATACACAGTACAAAAAAATTATTCCAAACAATTTCTATACTTGTGCTATTTTATCTTAGGAAAGATATTGTACTTCAAATAGTTTCATGAGAATATATTTTTTTATTTGTTTTAAATCGTACTTAACGTATGGAAATAGTGTATCTATCATACAGTTCCGTCCGCTTATGCCATATAGTTTGCATTCTGTAGCTCCGGTAATTCAATTAATTTGCTTAAGTAAAAGCATACGCGCATTACTTCGTTATATTTACAACTACATTATGACCAATTTCAATAGTATTTAAGAAGACACACTATTAAGTATATTAAATAAGTCATAGATTGTGACATACATATTTCGCAATACACGCGTTGAATCTGATTTTGCTTTATGGTACAAACATATCAATAGCATCCATTAATCATTTCCGCTGACCATTCCAATTCGACTTCCTCTTAAAAAAAAAACCCAGTGAACTAACTATAGCTGGCAGAGAGCCATAAAAGTGTAACATCTTAATTTGTTTAAAATGAATATGTGTTACCAACGGAGACTTGGCCACCTCGGAAAACAAACAGACAAAGCCAACACATGGGACATTGGTTCGACTCCGTCTCTAGTCTTTTGTTTTGTATCTTCATTTTTTTATGTTGAATTTTTATTTTTGTCTACCTAAGTACACGATTGCACTTGTTGTAGTAACTCAGCGATGATGTGTTTATATCTCCGTACACGATATCACGCGAGCTGTACACATAAGGCACAAATGAGGTTATGTAAGGCACCTTATGGTATCGTGCCATATTCATACATATTTATTTACTTCATACGGGGAATGTACGTTGTATTCATAGTGTGAACCTCATACGTCCTTATAACTGATGTGGTGTGGTTTTTATAGATACAACGGACAAATTGGATACATCATGTGCTAAAAATTAGCTGATGATATTTGCGGTTGTCTTTAAAAGTTAATGCTGTTCGATAAATATTAAATATACATTTTTTTCTTTTTCCACAAATGGCTTTTTTCGTTGATTTTCTTTTGTAATCTAGTAAATAATTTTGTTGTGTAAATATAAAACATTGTTGTATAAAATATTGTATTATTGTGGGTCTGCATAAATAAAGTTGACTGTAATATGGAATAGAAATTATTGACGGCATCTGTCAAATGTGAGTTGTGATTGACCTGCATGTTACCTATATATATATATAGGTAATTATTTCAGAAACTAATTTGTCACGCCCCAATGTGGAAAGATAGATAATTCAATTAAAAAAGCATTTATCATGAGCACATCCCAAATGAATCATAATAAATCACATAGCCACGCAAGATTTTGTTTATATTGAACTATTTTAGTTATGAAAAAATATAAATTTGAGTTCGCTTCTGAAATTGGGAGTGTTGGTAATATTATAATAAATTTTCATATGAACTGAAGTTGAAAACATATCAAAGGAAAATTACAAACAG
>JBAMBR010004711.1:0-60831 GCA_037044475.1 Zaprionus obscuricornis | reverse complement strand
CACAGTTGGCTTATCGCTTAGTGCAATTTGTAGGTCAAGCGTCGTTTTGTCGGCTTACAATGCTTGCTTGTCGTGTAGGTGGCGCCACTGTGCATTTGCCAAGATGCAGATAGTTAATGCTGCCTTTTCAGCCATCGACTTTATTAATTGCGGCCACAATTAAGATCTAAGATCGAAACGAATAAACGAACATACAGACAGACAGACAGACGTACGAACTGACAGACAGACAGACATTCATTCAAGTCAATTAGCTTTATGTAGGCGCAAAAATTAATTTGTATGCCGCCAAATGTGGCAGAGCCAGGCGCTGCAAATAGGCAAAACAGCCAAAGTAGCGCAACAAATATACAAAAAGAGCAACAATAACAACAACAACAAGAAAAACAGAAACTCAAAACAAGAAAACAGAAACAGAAACAAAGATAAAGACACAAATATAGAGACAAAAACTGCGTCGTGGCAGACGAGTGGAAAGAAGAAACAAAAAAAAAAAAAAAAAACAAAGACAAAGTCAGAGCTGAAGTCAGTAACAAAGACGTAGTTACAGATGTATAGAGAAAGAAAGAGAGAGAAACATATAGCTTACACTTAGAGTATAACTTAACGATAACTGCGCCACAGAAAATCATTAATAGCATTTAATGCGACAAGCAGTACAACATTATTTCATCTCTGTTCTATTTTTTTTTGATTTCTTCTTTTCAACAACAAAGTTTTAATGTGTTACAGTTATTACAGTTATTCATAATATTTATTGATTGACTCTAGCAGCAGAAACTCGAAACTCAAATTTGTATAATTTTGAATAATTTTAGGTATCGCGTGACTTTGCCAACTAAATAATCGCCACAAATCTCTTGCATATCATTTCAAATGTTGCATTTGTAGTTGTACTTTGATTTGCTGTATAAATTTGCCTAAAAGTTTTGTCATCATTTTATATAAGTTATCGAAACTTATCGATTTATCGATATTAAATACAATATCGATAGTATAAACCATGATTTTGCAGCTTATCGAAATGTATCGATATGAATTATCGATATAATTAATCGATATAGTTAATACATTTATCGATTATTTATTTATAATAACATATTGATTAAAAGTGTTACCGTTATTATATTATTTATCAATAATTATCGATTGACTCTAATGATTTATCGATTATTTATCGATATACAAATGTAGACTGATTGTTAATTTGCAATCAATTAGACATTTTCACATATCGATATCGATATCGATAGTCACTGCCTGCTTAATCGATAGCCTTACACTCCTCTAACGGAGTGTACAGCTGTTTTTTATCGATAGCTGTAATTAGCACATATCGAATACTGGCAGTAATGAACATTTATCGATAGTAATGATATTTAAATTATGCTGACGTAATTGATACTTTAAAACTAAACAAAGGCGTAGACCTTCAACTGTTCAAGTGTCAGTGTTGCAAACAGCGTGACAAAGTTTGAATGCCTCTTGGGCTAGGCTTGAGTCAAGCAGCGCCAGCATGAGCAACAGTGACAGTGGCAGCGGCAGCGCCACTGACAGAGACAGCGGAATGTGCTTGGCAATTAAAATGAACTCACGCTGGCAACCCTGACAAAGACGTGCCGCCAGTTGGACAGCATGGACAGACTGCCACAGACAACAACTGACAAATGCAACTGTGCAACTGTTTAGTTATACTATTACTTGTGCAACTTGACAACGTTAGCGTTGACGTTGTAGTTAACATCGACGTTGCAGTCGACGTCAACGTCAACATCAACATCGACATCGACATCGACGTTGCAGTCGTCAACGTAAAAATGAAAAGTGAAATAGAAAATCGTTGAAACTAAACAGAAACAAAAATTGCGCGCGCTTTGATTTAAAAATGTTGCACATTTAATGCAGCCAGCCACGCATGACGCTGGCAGCGACGCAACGTCATTGTTTTGCGCACGCGTAACAAATTTGTAACGTTCGCGCCGTTAACGAAATCCAAATTGTTGATGTTGTAGCTCTTGTTGTTGTTGTTATTCCTATTATTGTTTCTGCATTAAATTAAATGCAATAAAATTACCGCAAAGTCGACTGCGAAATTCACTCTGAAATTTTCGATTAAAAGTTGCAACTTTTTATGTATAAAACAATTTAAGAAATTAGATGAAAGAAAAAACTAAAAAAAAAATAAATAAAATAAAATAGTTGAAATAATGTAAATGAATTAAAATTCAAATTAAATAATATAAAAATTAAAATTATAAATTAAATAAATTAATAAAAATAAACTATAAAATATAAATGAAATAAAAATAAAATATAAAATATAAATGAAAGAAAAATTAAATATAAAATATAAACGAAATAAAAATAAAATAATAAAATAAATCAAATTTAAATTAAATAAAAATATAAATTAAAAAATAAATTAAAAAATAAATTAAAAAATAAATAAATAAATAAATAAAAAAAATATTAAATTAATTAAATAAAATAAATGAATATATTTATACTTTATAAAAATATAATTATTTTTCATTGTGTATAAATTAAATAAAGAATAATTATGAATTACTTAAGGAACGTTTTGGAAATGAAACAATAGACAAGAAACTAGTTGCCTTTGAAATATCAAAATAAATTGACTTTTCAAAAAAAAAAAAATAAATAAATAAATAAATAATAATAATAAAAAATATAGAGAGAAACAACTTGATGTTGCATAATAAATTACAAGAATAGTAAATTGTATATTTTGAAATTGAGAAACTTATCGCATTGATTATACAGTGGAATAATTAATAGAATTTATTTATTTTCGACAAACCAAAATTCACTTGAATTCCACTTGTCAAAAGTTTAACAATAAGATGTATTATTATTATTGTTTTAGTTTTTGTTTTCAAGTGGTTTTGAATTTTGTTTTGATGACTATATTTTAAATTGAACTGGAATTGGAATATATATATATATATATATATATATATATATATATATACATAACATATTTCAAGTTGTCGAAGTCTATTTGTTGTGCTGTCTATTTGTTTTAATGCGATTAACAAGATTAACAACATTATCATTATGTTCATTATATTGAAGTCGTTTATAATTAAAAAAAAAAACTTTAAAGCGCAGCAAAGCGACGCCACACACACACATCACACATCACAAATCACACATCATACTTGATTTGGCAAAACCTCCCGCGCTACATGTTGCATGGCCAACAATCAATCAAAGCGCGCCAATCAATCATCATACTTTGCGGCGATTGTCGAAGAGTAAGTGAAAACTGTTTTTGGTTTTGTGTTGAAGAGCTGCAACTATCTGACAGCTATTTGAGTCATTTGACAGGCATACAGTGCACAGAGAAAAAGCGTGAGAGAAAGAGTAAGATAGAGAGAGAGAGAGAGCTAGAGATAGAAAGAGAGAGAAGGTGGCAAAGTGAAAGAGTGACAGACATATGCATATAAATTGTATTTGTTAATGTCACAATTAGTAGCATGGCATCAGCAAGTTGTTTATCTATGTATGTATGTTGCATGCCACACCATGATGATGACTTCAACTTTTTTCTCTTGTTGCTCCCAAAACACTTTTGCTGCTCCTTTCCTCCTTTCCTCGCCTTGAAATGTTACTTCTTCATTGCAAGCTTTCATTCAGTAGCTGCTCTTACTCCTTCTTGCCTTCGCTTCGTTGCTTCTTCATTTGCTCCTCATCACGTACTCATTGGTTTTTTCAGTTCCATCATTGCTGTCAAATTGAAGCAGCTTACAGACAAACAATTAACACACAATTTTCGATTGAACAAAGCTGAATGAATATTGGACCATGAACAACAACTGGCCTCAGGCGTGTTGCCACCACCACCATCACCTCCTCCTCCTCCTATTCGTGGCATGCCACTTTAGTGTACAATTCGGTCGCACTTCATCAGCCAATTGGCTGATGACTATGGCGTGGCAAACAGAGTTCAATACTTGAGTTCAGGCTGACAGCAATTGCTCTTTTGTTTGTATTCTTGTTGTTGTTGTTGTTGTTCTGCTTCTACTTTTGTTTATTGAACACTTCTTTGTTAAGTTACTGTGAATTTTTCTTTATTTATTTTTTTTTTTTGTGTTGGCCCAAAAAAATATTGTGAATTTTTGTCGAAATATTGTGGCTGGCAATGATGATGATGATGTTGTGCGTTTGCCAGGAACTCTTTTAGATTGAGCACGTCCTCTGCATAGCATAGTGCTACATTTATGCATGGTTACCATATAGTATTACGAATTTAGGTCATTAAGTTGCAGGTGGAATGGCAGGAAGTGTAAAGTATAGAGCGCGTGAGAAAGATATGAACGACAAGACTGCCAGATAGGCAGAGACAGACAGACAGACAGAGAGAGAGAGAGAGAGAGAGAGAGAGAGAGAGAGAGAGAGAGAGAGAGAGACAGATATAGATAGTCTTAGTCCAAGTGCAATACTTTACGAGCGGAAAAAAAAGAAGAAAAACTAAGGATTTATTACTTTAAATGTGTTCGAACGTGCGCATGTGCTAATAAATTGCTTGAGAGATGTGCATCAGCATTATTTGCATGAAGGCAATTGACATTCAATTGATTGATTGATGGACAAACGAACATTCAAACGAACGAAACGATTGACTGATTAGTTAACAATTCAAACTGTTGAAACTGATGAAAACAGATGAAAACAGATGAAAACAGATGAAAACAGATGAAACAAAGAAAACAAATGAACAGAACACATAATAAAATAGAACAGAACAGATGCGTCATTTTTATACCAAAACTTTCAAAGTTGTCAACTTCTTTTATACACTCATAAAAAAAGAATTATATTTAGAAGACAATTTTGAGCATATTGACATAAATATGAAATCAAATTTAAATTATAAAACTATAAAAAAATTATAAAAAAAAAACAAAAAAAATTAATTATAATAAAATATAAAAAATTAAATAAAAAAAACCGAAAAATAATAAATAAAAAAAATAAATGAAATAAAAAAAATGAAAAACCAAATAAAAAAAAAACTGAAAAAATAAAATAAGAAAAAATAAATAAATAAAATAAGAAAAAATAAATAAATAAACTATGAAAACTTGAAAAAATAAAATTATTTATTTTAGCAAATACAAGAAAAATAAATTAAAATTTAAAAAATATTAAAATAAACAAAAATAAAATAAAATTAAATAATAAAATAAAATGAAATATAATTATTATATATGTATAAAACAAAAATACGAGAAACTAATAAAATAGATAATAATATTTATTCAATATTCTTGAATAGCATCGGCCGGCATATAAAATTGCTATAAATATTATGCAATTTGTCTTTCTCATTCTCTCTCTCTTTCTCTCTCTCTCTCTCTTTCTCTTTGTATGATATGATATGATTATGTCAGACGTCTCTATGCATATCTATATCTCTGATATGCTATGATCTAATTAAATAAATTCATTCAGTTTCATCAATTGTATTAGCTCCACAGAAAATGACGTTACACACGTTACGCATTAGTCAGAATCAGAATATTTCTTCTTCTTCTTTTTTATTTATTTTATTTTTTTTTTTTTTATATATTTATTTGTTAGCTGGCGACAGTTGTGCGTTATTTGCATTATTTGCGTTCCAAATCCATTTAAGTAAATGTCAATTATAACAATTGCTGGCTGCCAAATAGTTTGGCATCAAATGATCGTTTAGATCGACTAGAAAAAAAAAAAAAAAACGTTAGACGAAAATTTATTGCATTTATGAACTAAGCAAAAAAAAAAAATAATATAAACAACGTAAACAGACAAAAACATAGACAAAGGGAACAGAGAGGCGGACAGACAGACAAGCAGAGACAAACAGACAACAATCGGCACGTCGAGCGTTGTTTCATACTTACAAATTGATTAATTAAAATTTTGTTCTCTTCGCACGATTGTTTTTTGTTTCTATTGTTGTTCTTTCTATTGTTGTTGTTTTTGTTTTTGTTTTTTTTTCTTTTTTGTAAATATATTTTTTAATGAGCTAAGCAAAGGGGAAGCCAAGCTAAGCTAAGGGTAACGACTCTGCTAAATTCATTGAGGCTTAATGCGAGGTAGAAGGGGAAGGAAATTAAAGAGTTTGTCCGAGGTATCGTTGTGTCCGTCTGTGTGCACAACAAATTAGCGACAACAATGACAAAGAAGAAACTTATATGCGAAGTGTACTATATATAAATATACAGCATATCATCAACATGATTATCATCTTCATCATCATTATTAAATACTCACATATCATATTATCAGCAAATTTTTATACAGTTTCTCAGAAAAATAAAAGAAACAAAAGAACTCAAAATCACATTTGGCCAAATTAATACAATGACAAAAGTTTCCAAACTAATTGAATGCCATGAAAAAAAAAAACATAAGTTAATGTTAAAGTCAAATTAAAAAGTTGCATGATCATGATGATATAACATATATATGTATGTACGTATGTATGTATAAAATAATGCTCATAATAAACAGTATCCAATTTTCAAATGTAATTCTTATATTGCTTCTTATTTTTTATGACTTTGCTCGGTTGAAGTTTTTCTTAGTTTTAGAGTTTTTCTTTTTATACATCTTTAGTCTGCTTAAGTGTCCCGGATATAATATATCCGATATATGAAGTATATATATATGTACATATATATGAAGTTATCGGATAATTATAGTCTGTTGAAGTGTCCAGGATTTCGTATATCTCAATGACTTTTATTCTAAATCTACAGTGAAAATACTCGACTACAAAATATTACTACAAAATCTACAGAGCGAACACTCATTCATCGTTGAGGAACCTTTGTCCTCTCCATGGCAATGCTCGCCTTGTAAACGCTTCCAACCTCTAGGAATGAATAGTATTTGCTAATTAGAAGTGTTAATTAATTAGAGGCTTATGCTATGATAATTTTTTACTATATATATATATATATATATCTATATTTTTCCCCATGCTAAATTAGAAATTATATTGCTGCCTTGCTTAGTAAATTGAAATCTCGGAAATCTTCAAACAAATAGAGCTGCCGTCACATGGCACATTATCGATAATTTTAGGTTAGCTTAGGCTGGCGACGGGGGGGCAATGTTTAGCAGGATCAATTTAGAAATAATGTCAGTGAACCCATTTACAAAACAATAACAACAGTAACAGCAACAGCAACAACAACGGTAAAAATAAAAAAAAAATATAGGGAATAGAAAACACACACAAAATGGCGGCCAGTTGACTTCCGGCTGTGTTGGCAGTTTTGTAGAGTTCTACAGATACTGTCGTTGTCCTTTAGCCATGGAGCTGCTGTTGCTCCACAGGAATTGGCGCAAATTGTATGCATGTTAATGCTATGAGGATGTGTGTGTGTGTGTTAAGTATGTATGTATGAGTGTGTGTGTGTGTGCTTTAAATAATAATACTGCAGTTGTAGCATGACGCAAAATGGCTGTCGCTAGAGAGACACATGGGCGGTGCAACATTGCAACAAATAAAAACCCTTTTTATATATGCCACACATGGCACACCTCCACACAACAACCATTACCCTCGCCCCCACTCCCTCCCCTTGGGAGACCACAAAAGTAAAATGCAATGAGTTATCTTCCGGTTACTTTTGCAGCAGTCTCTCTTATCCAAAGTATTTTATCGACTACCGTTGGGGAAATACTCGCTGCTTAATCATTATAATGCGTGCGAAATTTATGAGCGCAAATTTAACTTTTATTGCATGTCATTGTTGCTGCTGCTGCTGCTGCTTGAGTTGTTGTTGTTGTTGTTGTTGTTCTGTCAATAAAATAAAAAGCAAGTTGAAAACGTAACATTTTTTTTTTGTTTTTTTTTTTTGTTTAAATGCCGCAATGTAAATACACTAGCTGCGACTTTTAAGAGTCTGCAAACAGTTGATAAAGAATATGAAAGAGCAGCAAGAAACAGAAGAGATGGAGACGCGTAGCGTAAGACCTATGACTATTATTATCTTTAATATCTTATCATTGTGGGAATCCTGTTAGTTAGTTTTTTTTTTTTTTTTTTTTTTTGATATTTTAAAGTTTGTCTAACAAATTAAAACAGAAAATAAATAAATACAAAAATTTCATAAAAATAAAATAAATAAAAAAAAAAATAAATAAAAAAAAAATAAATAAAAAAAAATAAATTTAAAAAAATAAATAAAAAAAAATTAATAAATAAAAAAAAAAAAAAATTAGATAACAAATTTTGATGTTAAAAAAATAAATGTAAATAAATATAAAAATAAAAAAAATCAAATGAATAAATAAAATAAAGTATATAAAAATGCATACAAAATGTATAAAATAAAAATGAATAAAAATATATAATAATAAATAAATAAAAAAATATAATTATATATAAATTTTATGTAAATGAAATAAAATAATAAAAAATTAAAAAAATATAAGAAAAATAAATATAAATATATTATATATAAATTTTATAAAAACAAAAAAAAAAAACAAATGTAAATTTAAAAAATAGAAAAACAATAAAAAAAATTAATAAATTAAATAAAAAAAATTATGAATGAATGAAAAATTAAAAAAAAAATTTAATTTATGTTTATTTATAAATAATAAAAAAAAGAAGCAAAAACAGTTGCGAAGTGTAGATGAACTGGCTGCTATACCCAAATTAAAAAAAAAAACACGCTACACTTTCTAAAGGCTTTTAGTCACAAACAATGGCTATAAAAAAAAGAAGAAAATATAAACGACAATTGATTGATTTGTGCCAATGTTGATGCCGGTAGAATTTGTAAGTTAATCAGTTCTCAAGTATTTGAAGTGGCAACTGATAAGTTCTCAAGTGTGCTTTTTATTCTATACTGATTTCGGCAATAGTCGTAATATATATACAAATATATATATCTTATACTTTTGATATTGAACTATAAATGGAAAAAACAATTGTTTTTGATTATATAACATGTAAAAATAATATTTAAGATTTGCATTTCCTCAATTAAATTAAATGTTTGGCAAAACTCTTTGATAGTAATATATAGTACATATCATCATCAATATCACATCACTCTTTACACATTACACCTGCTCACTTACTGTTGCTCTTGTTGTTGTTGTTGTTGTTGTTGTTGTCAGTCATTATTATTATTATTATATGCCTATGTTTTTCTCTTCATGCTGCTGCCTGTCTGCCTGCCTGCCTTTTTTTTTATGGTCGCCAAATAGAAAACCTTTTTATCGATTCATTCGTCTTCCTGACATCACGATGAGCTTGGTAAGCGACAGAATATGCATTTAAGTATATAAATATAGAAAGAGTATATATATATATATGTATATATATGTATATGTATGGTATATCGATAAATTGCTAAAGATTGACAGTGTAACGAAACAGGAAACAAACAAGCTACGATGAGGCAGGGCATATGAAGGTCAATTTGCCAAATCCAAAATGGCGTGTCAAATGTAAAAAAACTGCGACACAGTTTAATATGTTGATTAACTGATTTACAAGTATAAATAGCAAAAAAAAAAAAAAAAAAAAAAAAAAACAAAGAGTTAATAATAGAATATTTTTATATAAATAAAATTATACAATTTTTTTTTTGTTTTTATATTTCAATAGCATTAACTTATTATGTACTTAAGTTGAGTTTCTTAAGTGCTTCGAGAACACTTTTAAACACTTCAAACACAAGTTGTATAAACACACTTTTGATTACGATTATTGTATATATAGATATAGATATATAACATTTAATATTGTGATTCATAGTGAATCAGGAAACTTTGTGAGCAAGCTCTTTAAGCTGATGTTATCTTACTGCTGTCTTTCTGTCTGTCGTCATGGCTAATATTATGCATATTAGTTTACAGGACACAAAGGATACCATTCACACATTCCCTTGCTCCATGCCAGTCTATCTATCTGTCTGTCTGTCTGTCTGTCTGTCTGTTTGTGTGTTAAAACTTTTTGTTTTACAGGCTTTGCCTCGAAATTTATTGTCAAAAGCGGCTGCTGTTCGTTCCTCTGCTTTCACAGGTATTAAACGTAGCCAATGTTCGCAGCTGTAGGACTTTTTGGCTGGGTTGGGGGAACAATCTCTGTCGTTGTTGTCGGCACTCTCTTTTTTTTTCTCTCAGTGTATATGTGTGTGTGACTGTGACTGTGGTCACATTTGTTTGGTCTAACATTTGCAACTGTTTCCTGTGCGTGGGTCGCTGCACTCGATGTCGCGACGATGCTGCGCTGATGTTGCACAGTGTACTTTTTGCTATTGTAAAATATATTTGGTTCAACAAACTCGTTGCTACAAAAAGTTGTGTGTCGCCATTATCATCGGACACACTGTAAACTGTTAACAGTTAACTGTAAATTGTTGACTGGAGTCTGGACAACGGACGACAGTTGCTGTCGTCTCTCTCACTCTCTCTCTCTCGCTCTGTGTATTTAGCTTTCTTTTGTGACTATTTCATTTGCAATGAGTGCGGCACACTTTAGCTCTACATACACAGAGAATTTTGCAACATTTATCTTTTTTTTGTTGTTGTTGCACACAGTCGCCATTTGCCAGTTGCTGTCGCTGTCAAGTTCAAGGACCAGCAAAACCAGGAGCAAGCAGCAGTAGCACCAGCAGCTTGGCAATGCCGGAATGCAGCCTGGGCAAAGCAGGCCCGTCAGCTGCAAATCCTTTTCATCGCTCTCTCTCTCTCTCTCTCTCTCTCTCTCTCTGTCTCTCTTCATCCTCAGGCCATTTTCTGTGTGTGTGTGTTTGTCCTTGTGCAAAGCACAGGCCTTACTGCCCCCCCCACCTCCCACCACACTCTGTGGCAACAAAATACGTAAAGCATTTGCTTAAAATATTCGCTTGGCATTTTTATCTTTTTTTTTTTTGGATTTCTTTTTTATTTCCTATTATTATGACGTTGATTTTTCAAGTTGCTTTTCCGACAATCTGTCTCTCTCTCTCTCTCTCTCTCTCTCTCTCTCTCTCTCTCTCTCTCTCTCTTACTTCTTTTTTAGTCTATTGAAATTACGAACTAGTTCGAGAGTTTTTCCCAGCTAACAGTAAATTGTTTGCAACTTTTTTTTAAAAAAAAGTTTTACAGGGTATCTCAATGTTGTGCGCGCTTATCTCTCAATGTTTTTTTTTTTAAATTTATTTTTCCCTTCATTTTTTTTTTTGCATTTTGAGCAGCAACAGCAATTTCTAAGGACAAAGTCAATGACAATGTGCAGTTTGTTTGGCTCTTGAAATGTTATTTTGCTTTTTGGGTTTTTTTTTGTTCAGTTGATTTGTTGTTTTTTTTTTATTTTTTGAATATTTTTTGTTGCTTTCAGCTGTCTTGTTGCCCATTTAAAATTCAACACTTTAAGCGCTTTTAAGTGAAACGCGTCAAGAACGCAACATTGGATGACGACGGGAACAATTACTATCGTATGTTTGTTGTGCGGGTGTTGGTGCGGATGTGATAGAGGCAGACAGACAATGGGCAGGGCAGCGCAGCGCAGTCATAGTGTTAAAGAAGGGAGGGGGGGTGATGGGTGTCAGAGGAAGAGGTTTAGGTGACTGGGGATAGAACTGATGGCATGTCAGCGGATTTTCCCATCAGGCAACTTGCCAACAGAAATTGGGAGATAGAAAACAGTCAGCGACAGAGATAGTTAAATGTATAAAAAAGGAGAGCAAGAGTAAGAGAGATAGACAGAGAGAGAGAGAGAAAGAGACAGAGACAAAGACAAGGAGTTAAGATAAATGTGAAAACGTTTAAAGTTTGCCATCTATTGATTTTCAAAGATTTATGTAAAAATGTAAATAAGATTTAACTGTGAAAGTGTGAAAGGGAGATAAAAACGTTTGATAACAACGCAATGCTGATGACTCAATGTTTAACTACATTGGTCACACTGTGCGGGTACCACACACACACACACACACATATGCCATTGTATGATCTGTGCGCTATGCTGTGCTTTCCTTTGTGCTTTGTGCTCTGTGCTGTGTGCCTTGTGCTTTTGTGTCTGTTAAACGCAATTGCCTGCTGGGCCATTTCGCGGTCGCTTTGATGATATGCGTAGACATGCATAAACAAGCATACACATGCATAAACATGCACAGCTAAACATTGGCAGTAAGCTACAAATTTCATTCATATTGCTGCTATGAACATGCTTAAATATTATTCTTTTTATTATTATTTATTTATTTGTTGTTGTTGTTGTTTTTCTGTTTAATTTTTTTTTTTTGGGCGTTTTTATTTATTTGTTTTTTTTTTTTGGCTTTTTTTGTCTCGTGCCTTTAATGTCGTTTATCGCTTGTCTTGTCACTTGTCAGCCATTGCTCTTTTGCCACATTTTTTTTTTTTGCTTTTTGTTTTAATGCTTTATGCTGCCTTTTGCCACTTGTTACGCGCTTTATTTTTTTTATTTATTTTTTTTATATCCAACTCATCGAAATGTTCAAATATTTGACATTCATAATGGTTAGCCGTTGGCCAAAGTCATGTCAAGTCAAGTCAAGTTGCGGCCAAAAACAATACAGACAACAATCACAACAAACAACACAGACACACACATACATATACACACATGCATATGGACTATACATATAGATGTATCGTCTGGTTATCTGAATATTGCTCATTTATGGGATTTCGTGCCCTGCATAAGACATTAGTCTGGCGATAAACAGACCCTGATCTAGGCACCGACCGTTTTTTTTTTTTGTTATTTTTTGTATTTCCAAGCAAAATGTTAAGGTTGCAACTTTCAAGGTGCTCAATAGCATACTTCTTTATATTATAGATCTCTCTCTCTCTATCCCGCTCTCTCTCTCTCTCTCTCTCTCATGTACTAACTTTTGTTATGTAATCATCAACAGTTATTGCAACTAGTTGTTGTACATATGAATTACTGATAATCCCTATGGGCGTTAAGTGTTGGCATTTAACTTGCCTCGTTATGTCATCGACAAGTCGTTAACAATATGTTTTGCCACCAAGTGTTGCCGCCTGCCTCTCTATACTTAAGTCTCATATATATATATATATACACACACATACACATACATATAGACAGTACATCTCTCAATGTCCACTCAACGCGAGGGCAGTTCAAGTGATGTTTAAGCACAAGCATACAAACACTCACACACACACACATACAAACACATACAGCTGCAGATATTAACTATATTATAAGCTTTTCCATGTCTGCGTTAAGCACAAGATACACCCCACTATTTTTCTTCTTCTTCTTATTATTATTATTTTGTTTTGTTTTTTTTTTTGTGAAATTATAGACATTTTGTCGTGATGCCAAGTGGTTTTTTGTTGCAGTGTATAAATATTGCATGTCAGTTGCATGCAGTTTCACAGTCCATTGTTTAGCAATCATAGAAAATTGTCAAATTGTTATAAAAGATACATTGAAAGCTATAACTATAAATGCAGCTATACATCTACAGCTACAGTTACAATTACAGCTATATATAGATACAACTATAGTTACAGACATGATCAAGATCATAGTCTCTAGCCTCTAGCTATTTTTTTCCTTTGATCTTTTGCAAATTGTTCAACAATTGGTTTTCATTGTAACTAGTTTCAGTTTAAGATCGATTTACTAGAACTTCTATTGACAGTTTCCATTGTTTTGCAAGTTGAGCTAAATAGCTGATACTGTCTAACTGATGTTTTAGTAATCTTTATGTTGTAATTATTTTTTATATATATATTTTATACCCTTTGCAGAGAGTATATTAATTTTGAATAGGAGTTTGTTACGTGCCTTAGAAGGCATAGCAGAACCAATAAAATATATATATATATATATTCTTGATCAACATCGACGTGAGAAGCCAAATGTGCTTGTCTGTCGGACGTCTCTCAGTATAAAAGTTAACTCAATGAAACTTAATATACATACAACCTATGCCTATAAACTGCATATATGTCGGAATCGTTCAGATCGAAACACTATATCATCAGTCTATAATGAGATTTTTTTCTTAATTTGTGGAAATTAATTAAGATTTAAGTTAAGTGTTTACGGCTTACATGTCTCATATAAGTATGGTCCGTATAAATCGGATGACTTAATCATAGGAATGATTGGTCGATAATGAAGTTTTTGTATGAAAAACTTTTTTGTTTTGTTAAACTATTCAATGGAAACTTACTGAATATCAGTTTAGTAATAATTGAAATATTTCTGTCAAGTTTTATCTAAATTCGAGTAGTATTATAACCCCCAAAAGTATAGTTCCCATAGGAACGATCGGTCAAAAATTGAATTTTTCTATGTAAAATTGTATTTTTTTATTGGTTACATTAGTTGATCGAAGTTTGTCAATTTCGAATTTGTAATTGACTAAAATAATGCTGTCGAATCTCAACTAAATCTGGGATGTATTTCATATAGACGTTAAAGGAATGATCGATCGAAAATTTAAAATGTTGTAAAACTAAACTTAAGTATATCAAAAATAATTTTAATATATTTTATTTATTCTTCTTGAATTCAGTTATTATACATAGTATATTTGTATTACTATAATTTATTTATTTTATTTTATTTTATTTTATTTATTTTATTTATTTTATTTTATTTATTTTATTTATTTTATTTATTTTATTTATTTTATTTATTTTATTTATTTTATTTATTTTATTTATTTTATTTATTTTATTTATTTTATTTATTTTATTTATTTTATTTATTTTATTTATTTTATTTATTTTATTTATTTTATTTATTTTATTTATTTTATTTATTTTATTTATTTTATTTATTTTATTTATTTTATTTATTTTATTTATTTTATTTATTTTATTTATTTTATTTATTTTATTTATTTTATTTATTTTATTTATTTTATTTATTTTATTTATTTTATTTATTTTATTTATTTTATTTATTTTATTTATTTTATTTATTTTATTTATTTTATTTATTTTATTTTATTTTATTTATGCATTCCATATACATATATATATAATATAAATTGGTTCGAGGCAATCTATAAGTAATTTTCTGTCCATTTAAAAACCATTTAAAAATTATTGTGTAATAGCCGCAAATGCAATGGCCTTTTTGTCAGATCATTTTCTGCAATTTTGACAGCAGCATCAGCAGCAGACACACAAACATACAATGTTGATGAGTAAAACTCAAAGATATATATATATATGTATGTATATAGATGTGAGACAGTTTCCATGACCAGAGTAGAGCAGAACAGACCAGTCTGTCAGACAGAGAGACAAGCAGACAGACATACAGGCAGTGAACGAGTCAAGCAGCAGTCAACAAATCATTCAGTCTCATCTACTCATTGGCATCTAAAGAGAGTGAGTGAGAGAGAGAGATAGATATAGCAAAAGTAGCAACAACAATAAGAACAACAACATCCTTGCATCCAAGCACTTACTTTAGCCTCTAGCTGTTGTCAGTCTCCTTTTATAATCAACATTCAGGTACGTTCCAATGATGACGATGATGTGGAATGGCATAGCATGGCATGGATAGTATATAGCGTACGGAATTGGTGGCTGGTGGCTGGCAAGGGGTGCGTCATGGTGAATGTTGGCCGTCAATCTCTTGTCTAATTAGAAACATCTCAGAATTTTTAGGCAGAAACGTGTGCTCGTGCAACTTGCTGCTTGTACATTTGCCAAAAACAAAAACAAAAAAAAAAAAGGAAAATTAAAATTAAAATTGAAAAAAAAAAATTAAGAAATATCCAAAAGAAAACCGCAAAGCAACAAAAAATTTTAAATGAAAATGAAAATGACAAAAATTGAAATTGAAAAGCTAAAAGAAATGTAAAGAACTACAAAAAAAAAAAAAAAAAAAACAACAACAACAACAATTGAAATTATTTTGTAATATTTAGTTTGTCAATCGCAGAACCCTTGATATTTACTACTAATTATATAATATATATAAACTATATAATCTACTATATGCATAAACAAATTTCATTGGAGCAAGAAGTGAAACCGAATTAACGCTTCAGTTAATTCTTTTGTAATAATTATTGTTATTATTATTATTATTATTATTATTTCTTTATTATTATTTCTTTATTATCTTGCAAAAATGAAAACAAGTAAAAGTAGAACACAGATTTTTTTTATATATATTTATATACAATATATACAATTTGCGTCATACGATTGAAAATCGATTTGACAGAGACGCATGTCTATATAAAAAAATAAAAAAAAATATATATATATATATATATATAATATTACTCGACTTTTAAATACTCTGTACTATAGATTTTGTCATAGTCATAGCTTAGACTTGCTGCAACATTTGTCTGACTTTGACTCTAAATATTGTACAAGCATATATATATATCTATATATTATACCTTATGGCAACTATTAGCCTTTCAACTTTAGTATAAGCCTTGCATAATCTTTTGCGGCAAATGCCAATCAATAGACAAAGGTTTAAAAATTGTTGTAACAATGCGTTGAGCTGATTCACACTGACATATATGTATGTATATATACAGCTATATATACAATTGTATGTGTGTGTGTGTGTGTGTGTGTTGTCCATCTGGACATCTCATGTTTCTTAACTATTCATAAATGTTATTTATACTTTGCCTACTTCGCCTGCTGTGGCTGCTGCTGAAGGCTTGGACCCCAACATTGATTGTGCTCGTAATAAGCGAACCGCAATTTGATGATGAGCTGAACATAATGTTAAGAGTGAGTGTAGCATGTGGCAAGAGGAAGTTCTATATAGTATTTTATATGTAGTTGGAGGTGGCAGTAAAAAACAAAAAAAAAAAAAAAAAAATCGAAAGGGATGCATTCACACGCGATTAACGCTAAATCAATTCAGCGTAGATATTCGTAACCGTTTCTTGCCCCTGAGCTACCACAATAATATGTACAAAGAATAACAACAGCAAGAAGAAGGAAAAGAAGAAGAGGAACAGCAATAGCAACAACAACAACAACAACAAGAAATATGTGTTAAAAATAAATTTTTATTGATTTTATTGCTTTGCGATGCGATGCGGTGGCCTTTTGGGGTAATTTGCATTCCCTTGCCTTGCCTTTGCTTTGCTCAACTTGCCATTGCTTTGCCTTTGCTTTTGCTTTGCCATGCCATGCCTTGCCTTGCTTTGCCGACTCTAGCCTCAACACTTGGCTCTAGCTAACACTTGGCTCTAGCTAGCACTTGGCTCTAGCTAACACTTGTCTCTAGCTAGCTCTCTGACAACTGTGCTTCTGCTTGTGCGCCTACTACAACAAGTGCGTCGTCGCCTCTGATTATGCTTCCCTTTACCGACCGACTGTGCTTTGCTTTCATTTTGTGCTATGTTGTAGCATACATACAGCTGTGTGCCCCTTGTCTGTTTGCTTGGCAAATTACACGTACTACGAAGTGTTGCACCCCAAAAGCAATGTGTGTCTCTATGTCTGTCGTTTTGTCTGTTTTGTCAGATATATTTAACATATGCTCAATGCGTTAAGTTTTTGCATTTTTGCCGTTTGCCGTTTGCCTTTGCCTTTTAGCCGTTTGTTGGCGTTTAATTAGCCGCAAAATATTCGCCATAAACAGCAAAATGGCAATCAACGATAGCAATACCAATACCAACAATTCGCACAGTCGTATAAACATGTTGTAGTAAAGCTTTGTTTTTGAGATACTCAGCATTGCGCATCTTCAATGTTTTTAATTTTTTGTTTTTTTCTTTTTTGTTTTTCTCACTATTTTTCAATAATAATTTTAAAGTAAATTTAAAACAACGCCAACACTTAGCAACTGCGTCTTTAGCTTTTATTTTTTTTTTTTTAGCTATATTTCTTACATTTTATTAGCATATGTAAATCCCCTTTGATCTATAGCAGTTACTGAGTATACGAAAAAAAAAAAATAAAAATAAAATTCAGAAATTTCAAATGCACATTTTATTTTTTTTTTGTGCATTTTGCCATACGTCGCATTATCGTGCTGCCAATTTTAAGTTTAGGTTTTTTTTTTTTTTTTTTGGGTTGCGCTTGAACGCAATGTATGGCAAGCAGCGAGCAAGCAAGCGAGCGAGCGCGGCATAAATGAAGATCATCGTCTGCGGCTCGTCGTCTTATCTGCAGCAAGGCAACAGCTTTGCGACTATTTACATATATCATATATCTACAAGCACACACAGATACACACACACACACACAGACAGAGACACTGAGACAATGCATGCATAGAGATAGAGATACGAACATTGCGGCAAGCTTAGAGCGAACATTGTGCTGCTTTTGCCAGGTGCTACCCGGCTGCGCCTAGCTGGCATCTCAGTTATATATTCTTCTCTCTCTTTCTCTCTCTCTCTCTATATATATATATATATATATTATATATTCTCTTTACTTCTTGTCGCTTATTATTGTTATTGTTACTTGGTCTTGTGTCTGTCGTCTTCTGCCTTTTGTCTGTTGTATCAGCTGGCAGTGCAATGCACTGCAATGTATAGTTAATGCTCAGCACTTGCAGCGGGTTGGGCGGGTGTAACGAGTGTCAACGGTAAATACGCAACGCAGTTATGATGCGTCACATCGCAGCGTCGCCTTCCCTCAACTTCATAATAATAATAATAATAATAATAATAAAGCTCAGTGTACATAGTAAACGTAGAAAAGTTGACAACTTTTTGACTGATAAGCAAAATAAAAATGAAGCTATACAATTGCCTAGCTCTATGTATATGTATGTGTATGACTGTGTGTGTGTGTTTAGTCAGATTTGAAATGGGTTTTGATTGATAGAACTATAAATATTAAAAACTTCGATAATTGAATATGACACTGAAGCGTCAGTTGAACATTGAAAGTTGACAGCAAACTATTTGAAGCAGCATCAAACAATATTATTGTAAGTCTATTGTTCTAAGTAGGAGTGTGATTAGTAGATGCTTAAAAGATACTTAAAAAAAATTTAAAAAAAAAAAATAGTTAAATACAAGGTCGCTAGAAATTTTGTAATATCTGTTGATGAAAAAAAAATTGCTTGGGGAATTTTTGTTTTTATATTTGTAACAGAGAGTATAATGACTTTGTAACATAAAATGTATGATAAGTATAAGTAGGCGTGGCAGTAAATACACCCCCCCCCCATCCACATAAAGTCTGTATATATATATATTCCCTTTTAACATCAACAGTTGAGAAAATTGTAGCGCCTTGGCCGCATTAACAGCTCAAACTTGACGACAATTCGAGCTAAAGCCTTAAAATTTTAACTAGTTTTGCCAAGCCCCCAAATAAATGCCTAGAATTTCACAAAATTGGTTGGAGCTGGGGCTCAATGATAAAGCTTGTGCAAATTGCTGCAAGACTACAACACATTGGTACGGAGTATCTTACAGTCGAGCATACTCAGCTATACTTGCATTTTTTTTTTTTTTTTTTTTTTTTTTGGAATTTTATAAAATTGAAATGAAAATATCTGCATATAGAATGAATTACTATATAATTTTATGATCTAAAATAATTTTAAGTTGAGCAATGTGAATGCGAATGTGAATGTGAATGCGAATGCTTTACATATTCGAGAGTACAGACACTCGATGAGTACATGTTGTACTCGAAACGCACTCGAAATGTGCTCGTAAATAACCGCCAGTGGAAAACAGATGCTGACATCACAAGAAGAACAAACAGCAAAAGCAGCAGCAAGCAGACAAACAGCAACAGCTTGAAGCAACAGCAAGCAGCAACATCAGTAGGCAGCATACAACGCGTCAGGCAGCAGCTGAGGAAACCAATCGAGCGACAAACATATACAAATATTAACATATAAATATTGAGGGGGGAAAGAGAGAGAGAGAGGGAGGGAGGGAGGGAGGGAGATGTATGATATATGTACATATATCTATAGATATTTACATACAACTATATATGCATGATATATGTCATGCTATATATTTCGCATTTTGGCTGCAATGAGACTTGAATTTATTTAACACATGCTAATAAAAACCAAACATCTGGACAGACAGACAGACAAACAGACAAACAGACAGAGAGACAGACGACCCAACGTTAGGTTTCTTATTTTTATTGGGTATAACTGTCGCTACGCATGAAGAGCATTTCGCTAGTGGGAGGCAAGATGGTGCAAAAGAGAAAGAGAGAGTGAGAGTGAGAGAGAGATGGCAACAATTGTTGCGCCTGCACATCTATGAGTTCCTCGATGACGACGACAAGCCAAAATTGTTTCAACAGATTGGCAAACATTTTTTTTTTGTTTTTTGTAGGGGGCAGCAGCAACTCTGTTGTGGCAGCTGCAAAAATAACAACAACAACAACAACAATAGTCAGCAATAGCGTCAGCATCAACATCAGCAACAGTGCGCCATCGCGGCATCGTCCAGATAGAGATGATAGATTGAAAGCCATATAAAAGTCGCCAATAATAAAATTATATTTGCACTGGCTTTTAGCCTTGTTCTGTTCTGTTCCGTGTATAATTAATTTGGCTTTGGCAATTTACAAAGTTCGCGGTAGCCAAAATAACAAAATAACAATAACAATATATATATATATATGAACATGCAAAAATCCATGCAACAAAATGCTGTATGCGTATATGTGACCACCAGGTGCCACCAGGTCGCCAAAGTGCTGCCATTTTTCAATGCATTTAATTAACTTTGCTTTCAGTTTTAAATGTACATTAAACAAGTAAATATAATTAATTACTGAGCATGGTTCTTTTGAGTAGTTTTTACTTTAACATTGTACTTGACTCTTCTTCTTCTTGTTGTTGTCATTGTTGTTGTAGTTGTTTTGTCTGCTTGTTGTAAAAATGAAAGCAAATTGATTACATTTCTTGTATTGCTGTGTGTTTGTGTTAGCGGCCCACATGGCGTATGTGTGCCGCTAAGTAAAGTATTTTATTTTTTGCTGATAGAAATTTTTTTTGTGAATATTGAAGAGTAGATTTAGTAGATTTACCATTAGATTTTGTCAATTAAAATAAAATCTATTTTTTTTCATTATTTCTATAGCTTTCGATTACTCATAGTTAACTTTGGTAATAAAATTATTTCAATTTCTTGCAACTTTCTAATTTTTATATTTATTTTATTTTCAAAGTTTTTCGTTTGTCGTTTACGATGCAAGCAAGCATTGCGATAATTTGATTAAGTTAATTAAGCAAATTGTTTTGGCATCTACGTGTGTGTGTGTATGTGTGTGTGTGTGTGTGTGTGTATTTCGGCACAATTTGCCAAGATAGTATAATTGAAATAATCCAATTGAAATTAGTTTACCATATGCCAGGAAGAAATGCCTATAAAAGAAATCATTGCCTTTATTCATTGTTGCTTGTTTGGCTGCATTTTGTGTGAAGGCATAGAAGAGGCATACGGTGGTGGTGGTGGCACTTGCTGATTTCCTTTCAGCCAAATGTCTATTCTCAATGTTTTTTTTTTTTTTTTTTTTCATGTGCGTCACATTTTGGTTTTTCTATTTTTCTTCTCTTTTTGTTGTTGTTGTTGTTGTTGTTGCTATTATTATTATTATTACTATTGGCATTTGTATGGCTTTTGGTTAATTTGTTGCTCTGCTGCTTCCTATCCAACAACAAAAGGAAAAATTAAAAAAAAAAAAATTGTTTGCCAAAAACAAAAAGAAAAACTTTGCAAAATTATCAATATCATTTGATTATTGCATTTAGTATCGCTCTAATTGCACTATGCTCTGTCTGGCTACGCCTCTTGTGCATTTTAATTGCTGCCAATTGCTGCAATTCCTAGCGAGAGAAATTACTTTTTTTTTCGCAATCAATGAAAAAAAAAAAAAACAAAAATCAGCTGTAAAATTCATTTTCATTTGCAATACAATTTGCAAATTATTTTATCGCCATTGATTGACAATAGGTCACATTGTTGGGGGCGTGCCCTTTAATTGTATGTTTGGCCCCCCTCAAACATACAGAAAAATAAGAAAACGGCGGCGCCGCCATCACTGACGCCGCGTGTGTTGGCAAACACATTGTGGCAGCAGCAAGCATTGATTTTGATTATTGTATTCAAATAGGAAACTGTCGGCTGTCCGGCTGCATACATTGCATGCCACAAGCCACATTTGTCAAGCGGAAGCAACGGAAATCACAAGAGAATTTTTGTTTTCTATTCTGACATTTGAAATCACTCGGAAATAAGAAAGAAAATTCATCATTTAATTAGACGACAATTTTATACTCTTGCAATTTTCATACAGCCATGTGTTAGTTCGATGATAGTTCGATTATAGTCCAATTTATACTGACAATATATACGTGACAATTTTAAATGCTGTAAATTTTAGTTGTATTTCCTTAAAAACAAAGTTTCTCATATAAAAACTGCATTTTTGGCTGATCGTTCCTATGACAGCTATATGATATAGTGAACATGACAGACATTTGCTTGTCATTACTAAATTTAAGTTACATTTGAAAACTTTCAAACTAAAGTCAAACATTAAAACAATAATTTAGATAGTACTCTGATCCGATTTGCTTAGATTTGTATACTGCATTTAATGATAAGCAACATCTATAACAAATTGCTTTCAGTTCGCCTTTAAACTGAGACTGAGACACAAGCTAAGGCAGAAAAGGACAGACAGAATGTTAATCAAACAGCTGATCATGAATTCATATATGTATGCTATAATTAATAGAGCTTTTTATGCCTTCCTCTTTGCGTTACAAATCCCTAGTCAAAACTAATATACTTTCCCCAAAAAAAAAAAAAAAAATATATATATATATATATATAAAAAGCGTAAAACAAATCGAAGCGATTTGCTTCTTCGATTGTTGCTATTGCTTGTTCGAGTGGGCGAGCTATGAGCTGTGTGCTGTGAGTGTTGATCTGTCTGTTTGCCAATAAAACCAAAAAAAAAAAAAAAAATAGAAACAAAATAAGGAAAAAAAAAATAGAAACAAATAAATTGAAATTAAATGAGCAACAAAAATTGCGCGTGTCTTTAAGATTTGCGTTGGTTAAAACGTAACTCCTATTGGCCAAAATATATGACTGTTATAATACAATACAATTTTACCCAATTTGGCAACTAATTTCATTATTTGATGTCTAAGAAAACTGTCACACATCAAAGCGTGAGGCACATCGTTAGATGACGCCATTTGACGCAACTTGCACGCTCTGGAAATATTTTAATGATTCATTTCGTTTATTTCGGCTTCATAAAAAGCTAAGGCTATAGAAAGTTGATAAAAAAAAAGAGAAACAACAACGTTAGGTTTATGATATTGCCAAATCTTAATGCTGTAAATCAGTGCAAATGCAGTTGATTAACGGCAAAGTGTGAGTTACGATATACTACATTCTGCATTATGCACTAAGAGGTGTGAAATGTGTTACACAAAGCAACAACAACAACAACAAAAAAAGTGCAAATTCTTTTTGTGAATTTGAATAATATATTTATAATAATTTTTTTTTCTTCTTTCGTTTTTCTTATCTTTTACGATTTAACAAGACTTTACTAAGTATTTCTTAAATAAGAAGTCTAATTTTGCTGCTGTATATATAAATATAAATATAAAAATATAAAAATATAAAAATATAAAAATATAAAAATATAAAAATATAAAAATATAAAAATATAAAAATATAAAAATATAAAAATATAAAAATATAAAAATATAAAAATATAAAAATATAAAAATATAAAAATATAAAAATATAAAAATATAAAAATATAAAAATATAAAAATATAAAAATATAAAAATATAAAAATATAAAAATATAAAAATATAAAAATATAAAAATATAAAAATATAAAAATATAAAAATATAAATATATAAATATATAAATATATAAAAATATAAAAATATAAAAATATAAAAATATAAAAATATAAAAAAATATAAAAATATAAAATATAAAAATATAAGAAATATGAAAAACATAAAAAAAATATATGCAAATTTTAATAATATTGTATAAAAAATATAAAAAGTATGAAAAATATAAAAATTAATTTTTTTTTTTTTAAAAATATAGAAATAAAAAATATAGAAAATCTAAAAAAATATATAAAATAATATATAAAGAATATGAAAAATAAAATATATGAAAAATACAAAAAATTTAAGAAATATAAAACATATGCAAAATATAAAAATATAAAAAGTATAAAAAAAATGTTTAAATCATAAAAAATACAAGGAATATGAAATTTATAAAAAATATGAAAAATATAAAAAAAAAATAATAATAATAAAAATATATAAAAAAAAATATTTAAATATAAAAAAAATACAACTGCTTATCAGCGCAATAAACGTAACTATATTCGCCACATTTTTCGATACATTTTATTTAATTTTTTCTGTTTTTTGTTTGTTTGTCTGTTTGAACAGTTGTGTCAACCAGTGCCACTGGGACTGGCGTCAAAATGATTCGCCAAAATACTGTCAACAGATATTTGGTGTCCCCTCTCCAAGTTTAATATCTTCACTCAGCATTTGCCACGTTTTACCCCTTTTAAGAATTCTATTGAAAAGTACAACAATGTAGCAAAAGGAATATAATGTCTATTTACCAAAATTGTCACATTGTCTGTTTATTTGCCTGACAGTCTCTTAAGTTTATCTGTCCGTCGCACAGTCTGTTTGTTCATCTATTTATTATATTTATCTTTGCCAACTTTGGCAACTTTAATAATAATTTTAATGTGCGCAATTTTCGCAACGACATTTTGTAGCGACATTAATAATTATAATTAAACGACATGAATGTTTTTTAATTTCTATTTACATCTACAACATAAATTACTATATACACTCGTCTGTGTATTTCTATGTGTGTGTAGTATGTGTGTGTGTGTGTGGGTTATCCAAAATATTCGAATTTATCTATTTACGGCACAGCAAGTGCTTAAAATTGTTTTTGAACATTTTCGGAATTATGCAAGTGTAAATAATTCTCAGGTTATAAATTTACGTCAAGTAAAAATTTATACATATATATATATATTTTTTTTTTATTATTATTTTCGTTAGTTTTCATGCTTGAAATACACTTGCTAAATGTATGCTGCATATTATCACGCACTGTGTTATGCATTAAAAATATTATAAATTATATAAAATAATATAAAATATATTAAATATATAAAAAAAATAAAAATTAATATAAATAAAATATAAATAAAATATAAATAAATGGTGAAGAGCTTCCAGTTAAACCCACAGATTTGTGGGATTGCTATCGGTTGAGCCTCAAGATTTGTGGGATTGCTACCGTTAGCCTTTAATTTTCGTTTATTTATTTTATTTTTTTTTTACTGGTTGAGCCTCCCAAGATTTGTGGGATTACTACTGGTAGAGCTCCTAGATTTGTGGGATTTTTTAGCTACTGTTAGCCTTTTATTTTTGTTTATTTATTTTATTTTTTTTATTTTATTAGCTGCCAGATAATACCAGAAAATACTCATACGCATTAAAATATGCCTAAATATTTATTTATAAAAGTAACAAAAATGAAAATAAATTCTGAATTAAACTTTCATGTTAAGTTAATTAAATAATAAAAAAAAAGATTAAGCCATAAAATTCGTTTAGTGAAGAGTATTTAAGCTGCGACTCATTAAACTTTCACTTGTATATTCTATACAATTCAAGCAATTTTTATACCCTGTATTTATTAACAATAGGGTATATTAAGTTTGTGTTAATGTCTGTCTATCTATCTGTTTGATTACATAAATCTTCTACACAATAATAGCTGAAGGCATCAAATTTGTTATATAGCATGCTGTACATCAATCACTGCTCAAGTTTTTTATTTCAATCTTGACAAAACCCAACCTCAACTGCAAGAAATCTATTGAAGTATCGTTGTATATTTCAGATTACAGGGTATATTTGTAAAGCATACATGCAATCGTCGCTGATTTGTTCTTTTGTTGTGTAAATATTACTTGCATCATATTTATGTGTTGTTTTGTGTCCATAACATAAATCGATTGTTGTTTTCATTGCTTTCGTCAATGAACTCGTTTCCATATTGCCAATGAAATTATCCAAAAAAGCAAAAAAAAAATCTAGTTGAAATTTTGCAGATTTGTTGTTTTGTCTGATTGCCAAAACGCAAAGAGAATTATTGATATTTTGCACCTTAATCGATCCCAAAAAATACATTATATTAGTTTTTATATACATGTACATCTACGTATATATATATATATATATATATATATATATATATATATATATATATATATATATATATATATATATATATATATATATATATATATATATATATATATATATATTCTCTCTATAGCAATATATATTATATATATATATATATATATATATATTTATATATATATTTATATATGTTAATAGTCTTTAAAGCTGATTTGGTAAACTCATTTAGTTTTAATGACATTTTACGGATATTTTCGTAAATGCAAAATGAATTTGTGCATAATATTTTAATGAATTTAACGGATTGTCGCATACAAATCGCCATTTATCTTCTCTGCTTGACTGTCAGCGCAAAAAAAAAAAAAAAATAAAATAAAATAAAATAAAAAGCTGTTGGTGATTTTCTGCCAGTGTTGAGCGGGACGAGGGTTTTATTTTTTTTATTTTTTTTTTTTTTTTTTTTGGGAGGCGGGCCATACGCCCGTGCCCGTGGACGTAAATGTGAATGCCAAGATACGGAAAACTGACCGAGCGAACATGAACATTGATTGATTTCACGCCAACCAACAGCCGCAAAAGAGCTGACGTTACCACAAACTCTGCTCCTCTGTTACTGCCTCTGATTTTGACTGTGGCTGTGCCTTTGCCACTGCCACTGGCATTGTTGTTGTTGTTGTTGCTTATTTTTAGCGGTTATTTTCAACAGGCGTGCACAGTAGGATGATGAATGAATATAAGCAGCGGGTTTGGGGCAGGTCTCTGCATAATAGGAAATGTTATTTTAAGTGTTGTGACAGAAGGCAATGGAAACACCAGAAATAGCAAAAGTGTGTGAGAGAGAGAGAGAGAGAGAGTGAGGTATAGGGAGATAGATAGAGATAGGCGATGCACATTCACATTTTCCTATCCAATGATTGCGTGCCATGAAATATGCCAAAACATTTTTGCTTAACGGACATGCAACATTTCAAGGTCGCCAACGCAACCTAACAATAAAACAAAAACTGAAAAACCAACATAAAGCCCTTAAAAAAAAAAAAAACCAAATCAAATCTATTTTTTTTTTTTTCAACAAAACATCTAACAGGAAAAAAAAAACAAAAACAAAAAAAACTCATTCGCTTGTCTTTTTGTGTTTCTCTTTTTACATTTTACAGCCCTTGAACTTGGCTAAGTCCATTGGATAGCAGCCGCTTGGCGGCGGCGGCGACGGCAGCCGCATGGATCATGCCGTCAAAGCGACACGCGGCCGACCGCTTAATACGCTGCGTTTCGAAAATGATGAATTGGAATGTCTCTATCAGCGTTACACACTCAAACTGCAACGCTTCTCAGTGTTGGGCGTTGTGGCATTGGTTGTGGTACTATGTGGTGTAATGGCAGCACTATCGTTGGCCTTCAACAATGCGGCAACCTTTCATGTAAGTAAGCAAAAACACTTTGCAGCTGACAAATGAGTGTTGAACTTTATTAATCAAAGTTTTTAATTTTTTTTACATTTTTTCTTTTTTTTTTTTTTAAATATTTATGTAAAATATTGCAAATATTTCAAAATCAAATCAAATATTTCGTATATACCATAAAATATGTATTAAATTAGCTTTTTATTAATTTTTAGAATATCTTCAATTCGATTGTTTGTCTACTCTTTGCCATTGTATTAATATTATTACAATGTTCGGTCATCAAGGATCATCATTTGCCAACATTATGCTATGGCATATTATTATTTGCAGCCAGCATTTGCATTGTATCGATGCCAACATTGGGCAGAATATTTCCCGCAGATACCAAGGAAGTAATGGCCGAAGGTGTATGGCAAATTGTATTTGTTGTCTTCTTGGCATATGCCATGATGCCATTACAAATTTGGGAAGCAGTTGCCTTTGGTATTGCACTACCATCGGTGCATATTAGTCTGACGGTTTATAAAATATTCACGGATGCAGAGAAATATTCGGAATATAATACACTTTTTGCAAATATTGTTATCTTCATTGGTGTCAATGTTGCCGGTTTGGTTGTTAATATTATGATGGAACGTGCACAACGTCGAGCATTTCTTGATACACGCAATTGTATTGCTGCACGATTGGAGATTCAAGATGAGAATGAGAAATTGGAACGTTTATTGCTGTCAGTGTTGCCACAACATGTTGCAATGCAAATGAAAAATGATATTTTATCACCCGTCGCTGGTCAATTCCATCGCATCTATATACAAAAACATGAGAATGTTAGTATCTTATTTGCGGATATCGTTGGTTTCACTGTCCTCTCCTCGCAGTGTAGTGCACAGGAATTGGTGCGACTGCTTAACGAACTCTTTGGACGTTTCGATCAGTTGGCACATGTAAGTTGCAATTTATCATTTTTTTTTTTATATATATGCAATGTTTTACAATTTATAATCTTTTGATTATTTATTTTTTTAGGATAATCATTGCTTGCGCATTAAAATATTGGGAGATTGTTACTATTGTGTCTCTGGTTTACCGGAACCACGTAAAGATCATGCTAAATGTGCTGTGGAAATGGGACTTGATATGATCGATGCCATTGCGTATGTATTTCCTAACAATTCTTTAAGGTCTTACGATCTTGAAACAATCTTAAATGTTTTTTAATTTTTTTTTATTTATTATTATTTTTATTTATTTATTATTTTAGAATAACTTCTTTAATTTTCCATCTACATTAATTTTTTAAAAATTATTTAAAAATTTTTTTTTTAGAATTTCATTAAATTTTTTTTAAGAATTTTTAAAATGTTTTTCAATATTTCTTTAACATTTCTTAAGCATATTTTCTATAACATTTCTTTCATTAAGATTTCGTTAACATTTATTAAATATTTCTTTGAAATTTTTTAAGGATTTTAAATTTTAACATTTCTTTGAATTTTCTTTAACATTTTTGATGAACATTTTAAAATGTTTTTCAATAATTCTTTTCTATAAATATTTCTTTATCGTTTATAATGAATAAATATTCCTTTAATTAATTTAAAAATTTACTTAAAAATTCTATGTAATTTCTTTAACATATTTATAACATTTTTTAAATATTTTTTTCTTTAGATTTTTGTTTACATTTATAATATTTTTTTTAATATATTTATAACATTCCTTAACATTTTCTTTACAATGTTATTAACATATTTTTTTTATAAACATTTTTACTTGCACAGCACTGTTGTAGAGGCAACGGATGTGATCTTAAATATGCGCGTAGGCATACATACTGGACGTGTACTATGCGGCGTCTTGGGTCTACGTAAATGGCAATTTGATGTCTGGTCAAATGATGTAACATTGGCCAATCATATGGAATCTGGCGGTGAACCGGGCCGTGTGCATGTGACACGTGCCACACTCGATTCACTATCGGGTGAATATGAAGTTGAAGCTGGACATGGCGATGAACGTTCATCATATTTACGTGATCATGGTGTTGATACATTCTTTATTGTGCCACCGCCACATCGTCGTAAGGTAAGTTGCATTGTCTACGTGGATTTATGCTGCTTGTAGATGAATTTCCCTCACTGTATTTTATGTACTGTGTGTGTGTGTGTGTGTGTATATAAGATTTTTTTTTGTGTGTCTATTGTATGCTAATATTTGTTTCATTTTTCTTTCGTTTTGTATCTTTATCTATTGCAGCCCCTTATGCTCAATACGCTTGGTGTACGCTCAGCGATTGGTAGTCGACGCAAATTATCATTTAGAAATGTATCGAATGTGGTCATGCAATTATTGCATACTATTAAATTTTCGGAACCAGTGCCATTCTCCAATATTGCCACCGGTTCATTTCCATCGGCAGCTGCGGCACTTGGTGGTGGTCCGCCACGTAGCAGTAATGTGGATGCAACAACTGCTAGTGTACAGGTGTCCGAGAAAGGTTCACGCAAGGTAAGCGTTCATTATATTTTTCATCACATCTCTACAAAATATTTTTTCCATACAGTATAACAATTATTTAGTTATATAAAGTCTATATATATACATATATATATACATTTTATATAGTCGATCTCTACTAGAGTTGTTAGTCAATTTTTTTTCAGAGAGTTCAGAGAGAAAGAAAGACTTGTCTCGTCGTTAGTTATACGATAGTTTTAGTTCCAGATGTAGTCGTAGTTGTAGTTCTAGTCGTAGTTGTGGTTTAATTTAGTTATTGTGCATGTCCAGTATTATTTTGGGTTTTGGGGGGACGGGGCTTGATTATGGGCAAATTTCTTTCTATATATTTTGATTTCTTATACGCTGTGCTTATGATTTCTATATCGAAGGTATCCATAGGGATACCAAATTTGATGAGTGGTCGGAAAACTCTTTATGATTTCTTTCGTTGATTTCTTTCTTTTCGTTTACTTTCAGGATGCGGTAAGTTCACTTTATTTCTAAGCACAAAGTATATTCAAAATTTTTGGTTTTTCAATTTCCCAACTTATTCCCCCTGCCCTTTTATTTAGTTTTTTTTTCGAATTTTTATTCTTAGTAGAATTCTTAATATTTTCTTTTCTTTAATTCTTATTTTGTGGGTTTTCCTTTTTCTTTGTTTCATTTCGTTTCGTAGTCGCAATTTTTAAAATATTTCGCATAGTTTCTTAATTAATTTTATTATAAATTGCGTAGAACAGTTTCAAATAATTTAGTAATTTTGCTATATAAACTTATACTGTTATACTATAATCTGTAGTTCGTCTCTATATATATAAATATATATATATATATATATATATACTACATATACAAATACTAACAGAACGATCTAGTTTAATAAATTGTGCGTTTTGTGTCGATGTTGTGCGTATTTTGTGTCAATATATAATGGAAATTATAATTCAATTTGTATAATAATTATATATCAATATATATTTCCATTAAAAAAAAACTTTTGACTTAGATTCAACTACTACTATCTGAAAGAAAAATATATACGAGTATATATAAACACATTCACACATACACACATAGGCATACATACAACACTGACACTTTTACATTGTAGTAAAATTATAATACTAACAAAATTAATTGCAGTTGTTTAGTAAAAATTATTGGCATAATATTGAGAAAAGAGCTTACAAAATTTCTTACTGACAGTTTACCAAGTATTATCAACGGACACTGCTTAAACTTTTAGAATAAACATTGAATTTCTTTTGAATTGCATAGATAAGTTGAGTCTGTGTTGTCAGACTTTTAAGTAGAACTGTATTTTATGAATCAAGAAATTCTGTTGTTTAATTTTAGTTTTGCAGTGTTCATTTTATACATATATATATATATATGCTATACTTACAATACAGCAGCAACAACAACAACAACAATAATAATGATAATAACAACAGTAAAAACTATTGCTATTTGATCTACAAGTTTAAGTTTCGATTTCGTTAAGTTTTTTTTTGGTTTCGCTGAATTTTTGTGATATTTTTTTTCTTTTTTCATGCAACGTTTAGTTGAAGTATTTTTTTTTTTGTCCTTTCCTCTTCAACTCTCTATATATATATAACTCTATCTATAACTCTATAATTCCTATAAATATACATATATGTCTTTCTATATATGTATATACTATATATATTTATTTATTTTAAACTCTACTCTTTCATTAATCGTAAATATCGTTAAACTATTGTTATTTGCTAACTTGTAATTATTTTGCAATATTTTGTTTTAATTAAATTTTTTTTTTTTTTTTTGTATCTATTAATTTTAATAATTAATATTTATATATGTGTATGTATATATTATATATATACATACACATATGACTCACTTTTTCTATATATATATATACACTATACTATATATATGAATACTGTGTATACTTCTCTGATCTGATCTAGGTAATACGTCTACAAAAAATCTTGCATGCTACCCCGCCACCGCACGGCATGGGCTATGGCAGCGTCGTCGGCAGCGGCGTCGGTGGCGGTGGGGGGGGCAGTGTTCAAGTGACCGTAGGCACAAGTCCCAATTCAACAGCGAGTACGATTAGTCGCATACATAGGCACAATCACAAGAATAATAAAGTGAGCAGAGCAGCAAAACAACAAACAAAAAAAAAAAAAATAAATAAATAAATAAAAAAAAAAAAAATTCTAATTTTTTTTTTTTTTTTCGTTCACATTTTGTTCAGTCGTTCGTACGTTCTCGTTTGTCGTTCGTTAAGTCGTTCGTTCAGTCGTACACACACTTGTGTTCGTTTACTCGTTCACTTGTTCAGTCGTTGCGTTGCGTTGAGTTACGTTTCCTTTAATTTCTTCTGTTCTGTTTCTGTTTCCGTTTCCGTTTCTATTATCGTTAAGTTTATATTTTATTTGTTTCATCATGTTTCATAATTTCGTTAACTGTGTTTCAATGTTTCATTGTTGCGAGTGTTTATGTGCTTTCTATCATCAATGTTTCGTTAACTTTTTAATGTCATGCTTTTGGGCGGGTTTTCGCTATGTGGTGTCTCGTTAAGTTTTATAACTTGACGAAATATCAACATATAAATTTATTGCATGTTTCAGATTGTAACGCACTCATGTACATATATCGTTAAGTTTCGTTAACATTCTATGTTTCGTTAAGTCACATTTCGTTAAGTTTCGTTTCGTTAAGTTTTTGTTATATTATATTTTTCGTACAAATGCAGCATGCTGCTCTACAAACACATATACACACACTTACACATACACATACGCGCACACACAGCTCTGCTCTCAATCGCATGCCCTTTAGCTCCATATAAATATTTAGTGTACGACATATATATTATATATACTTTATATCCTATATACATACATATATATATATATATATGTATATATATTGTTATATATATTATATATGTATGTACTTAGTATTCTTCGATTTAGCCAGCAAGCGCCATTTTACCCATTTTGTAAAACATTTAAAAAAATAAAATAAAAAATAAAAAAATGCATTTGAATATCAAATTCTAATTAATATGAATTTCTTTATCTTACCTTCTACCTGCTGCGAAAACATCATCATCATCATCATCATCATTATTATTATCATCATGGTAAAGTCACAGTCAAAGGTTGCAGATAAATTTAAGCGACCATTTCGCAAACGTCATTCGGTTGCCGCACATCATCAGCCTACGAATCGTGTTAATCGTTTTCTATCACAAGCGATAAATGCACGTTCTGTTGATTGTGACAAGTCGGAACATGTTGATCGCTTGACATTGCGATTCCGTCAACGAGATAAGGAACGTGAATATCATAAGGATTTTGATTTGGGATTTACCACAGCCATGGGCTGCTCACTATTACTGCTTATCCTTGGCGCAGCACTTCAAGTGACAGCCTTGCCGCGTACATTCATTCTCTTGCTGCTCTTTCTGACCGCCTTCATTTGGGTTAGCGCCATATTGATGTTATTGTTGGCAGTACGTTTGAAGTGGATCATTTGGGATATATCGGAGAGTTTTAGTTTACGGATGGCAATTACAATATTTACGATAATACTGATTTATTCTGTCGGCCAAGTGAATGTGGTAAGTAAAGTTATTGATGCGATCGATAGTCTATTGCTTATATTATCTATATTATTAATCAGTCTGAATCGATATATTATCGATACATCCTTGTTTATATCCATAATTATCAATATACTATCCAAAAATCAGCATTTATAACGATATGTTATCGATATGCTATGTTTTATATCTATATACTATCGATTAAATATTTAATTTATCGATAAATTATTGCCTTAATAATTTTTCTCTCTCTCTCTCTCTTTATCTTTCTCGGTTACCCTTGGAAACACAGTTTACTTGCAACAACGATGCAATGTGTAGTGGTCATAGAGATGGCAATCATGATATGGATATCAATCCTCCGCTTGATATGCCGTCGAAACAGGAGAATGTTGGAAGTCAACAAACACAACATCTCAATTGTACCTTACCGCAATATGTCTCCTTGTCCGCAGCCTTTGCATTTCTCTCTGTCTCAGTGTTTCTCAGGTAAGCTTTAAATAATTTATCGATAGTTTTACACGATTAATAATGCGATTAATTTTTTGGAAAATAGATTGCCGATAATATTCAAATCGTTGCTGGTAATAGGAATGGGAACAATTTATGCGCTATTTATTGAGATATCGCATATACAGATCTTTAAATGTTACGATACTACAGTCAAGTAAGTCTCTCTCTCTCTCTATATATATATATGTATATATCTTCATAAAACAATCGTTCAATTTGTACAATAAATATTTTTTTTTAAATTTTATTTTATTTTTTTTTTTTTTTTTTTGTGTAGAGCTTCCATTCCGCTTCATTTGATCTCATTGGCGCGCATTGTCATCTTTATGATTGCCATATTGGTGCATGGTCGTCTAGTTGAGGGCACGGCACGTCTGGATTTTCTATGGCAATTACAGGCATCACAGGAGAAGAAAGAGATGGATGTATTACAGGAGTCGAACAAGCGCATTTTACACAATTTGCTGCCAGCTCATGTGGCTGCACATTTTCTCGATGCACAATTTCGCAACAATATGGTAAGTGTTGACAGTGGTGATGATATTAGCGGTGTTTGTGGTATTAGAACTCTAATTGACCGACCCAAATGACCCGCTGACCCACTAAGCAATGCCTCATTTTAATCTATTTAAAACTTGTTCAAGGTCTTGCATTACATCTAGCAAAGAATTCTCTTTAAAGTCAATAAAACAAAGAAAAACAAAAAAATACATTTTCAATGCTATATATTATATATATTCCTCTTCAGCAAAGACAATTAATAAGTTGTATATATATATTTCTTAATTTCTAGGAACTCTATCATCAGAGCTATGCTAAAGTTGGCGTCATATTTGCCAGTGTTCCGAATTTTAATGAATTTTATACAGAAATGGATGGTTCAGATCAAGGATTAGAATGTTTACGTCTATTAAATGAGATAATTGCCGATTTTGATGAATTACTCAAGGAAGATCGCTTTCGTGGCATTGATAAGATCAAAACTGTTGGAAGTACATATATGGCTGTTGTTGGACTTATACCAGAATATAAGATACAACCAAATGATCCAAATTCAGTGCGTCGTCATATGACTGCACTGATTGAATATGTAAAAGCAATGCGACTATCATTGCAGGAGATCAATAGTCATTCGTATAATAACTTTATGCTGCGTGTCGGTGAGTATACAAAAATATATGATAAAGGTTTATATATATATATATATATATATATACTATATATATTAGGTTAGAATCGTTAGGATGATTTTTTGAGTGATTGATTAAGGGTGTGCTAGTAGTTTGGAATTTAGATTGAACTGTGAAGACAGGGACGCTATTATGTCTGTTCTTGTATTGCGATCGTAGATGCGGGGCTGAGATATACATATGCTTATATATGTATGTATTTCAGACTAGGAACGTTAGGATGCGACAAATGATTGTGTTTAGGGGAAATATAGTATATATATATATATATATAAATGTATATAATTATCAGGCTATTATCGTTAGGATGCAACGGGTGACTGATTTAGTTGGTGCTGGTTTTAGAAATTTATCTTAAACTCTGAAGACAGGGACGCCATTATGAAGTGCTAGTCCCTGTCTCCAAAACTCTTTCGTAGATTCTGACCTAATATATATGTATCTATAGCTATATAATTCTTAACTGAATCATTTGCTAATTATATGCAAATTTCTCCGACAGGCATCAACATTGGTCCCGTTGTGGCGGGTGTCATTGGCGCACGTAAGCCACAATATGATATATGGGGCAACACTGTAAATGTTGCAAGTCGCATGGATTCAACGGGTGTTCCCGGTTACTCACAAGTTACACAAGAAGTTGTCGACAGTCTGGTTGGCTCACATTTTGAGTTTCGTTGCCGTGGCACAATTAAAGTGAAAGGCAAAGGTGACATGGTGACATATTTCCTATGCGATAGCAATAGCAATGCATTAAATGGTGAAGTGCGTAATGCTATGATTAGCAATCGTCCGGCAACAGCAGGAGCAGCAGCAGCTATAGCACCAACAACATCAGTAAATGAAACAACACAAAATGGCATGCATCCAGCTGAATATTATCAGAAGACAACGCAATTTCAAGAGAATCGCCTAAATACGGATACGTATAATAAAAAAGAGAATGGACATTTATATAATGTTGTCGGTGAGGAGCAGCAACTGTTGTTGCAGCATCAACATCAGCAGCAAATAATACCAGCACAAACAGTAGCAGTAGCACCGCAACAACCAGCACATCATCATTTGCATCAACAGCAGCAGCAGCGTTTAAATAGTAAACTTCAAAAGCAGCCAAATTTTATGGCCAATGGCGGATTGCCAAATATACGTGAGAATGGACACAATGGTGAATTGCACTATGTGCCACCAAGTTTGACATTGCCAACGGTAACAACAATAGCACAACAACAACAACAGCAACAACAACAGCAGCAACAACAACAACAACAACAACAACAACAGCAGCAGCAGCAACAATTGCTACAACACCAGCACCAACAGCAGCTCCAACTCCAGCACCAGCTCCAGATCCAGCTCCAGCACCAGCACCAGCACCAGTCCATTCCTTCGGTAATGTTGCGCGAATTCAATATAATTGAGAATCCGAATACCGGTGGCCGGCAGCAACAGCAGCAGCAGCCGCCGCAGCAGCAGCATCAACAGCAACAGCAGCTGGAGCAGCTACCGTCGATGCAACAACGTTCATGCCATCAGGGTAGCCTTGATGGTGGTATGATTGGGGTGCTTGGCGGTGACTGCTTCATGATGCCGCGACGCGAACAGCTGCGCAGCTATGCACCGCCGCCGGCGATGCCCTTTAATAATGCCCAGCATGGCCAGCATCATCCACTGCATCATCTATATCATCAGCATTCGAATCAGAATCAGAATCAAAATCAGAATCAAAATCAAACTCAACAACATCAGCAACATCAAGTTCAGCATCAGCAATTGCATCAGCATCAGAATCAGCATCAACAAATGCATCAGCCATCGTCCTCTAGCCTGGGCTATGGCAACTGCCGTGAGAGCGAGCCGCTATTGCATGCCAGCAGCGTCGCGCCGGTAGCCAAGGTGAGTGATGACGTTGACCTCATGATCTGGACCAAGGAAATATTACTGTGAATTTCTACAGTAATTTTAATCCTCCAAATGCAAACTGCAAAACTTTACCGCTTAACGCCCATCCCTGTCCCCATCCCTCCGTCCTCGCACACCTTCTCCCATGCCTTGTGCACCTCTTTTTTAATTGCTGGTAATTGTCATAAAGCCCAACAAATCAGGCAAAAAGCAGCCAGCAGCTGAGCTGAACAACATTTAACGAGCCAAGAAAAACAAATGAAAAATACAAAAAAATACAACAACAATAATACGAAAAAAAAACACACAAGAAACAGTACAATGAAACTATCGCATCACAACATTATCGATTAACACTACTACAAAAACAACAACAACAACAACAAGAAGAACAACCTCTCCAATAATAACTCCTACTATGCCTCCTAATGCAAAATTCCTCAAAAACCATTTGTTACTAATACAAAGCATGCATCTCTCTCTGTATGTGTGTGTGTGTGTGTGTGTGTGTGTGTTTGCCACTGTGTCCCTGCCTGTCTTTGTGTCTGTGTATATCTCACTGTGCTTATTACAGCAGCTGATCAAAGATGAAAATCAGTTTACAGTTGCTACCAAAAGTCAATATATACCATATATTTTTATTGCATAATTTTTTTTTTTTTTTTAGAAATGTTAAAGAATATATTGCCAAGTTTTCAAATCGAAAGTCCGCTTAGTTTCGCTGATCTCAGCACAAAAGATAAGCAGCGATCAGTTTAATGCAGAGTCAAGCAATCGTTTGGGGGGGAGATTTCATGTCATTATATATCTTACAGATCGGTTAAAGAAATCAATTTCACATTTTGTTGATCAAAAGTTAATTTAAATTCTCCTTAATTTTCAGAGATGAACATTGAACCATAAATCGATGAACATTAATCTGTAACTTTAATATTTCCCCACGAAAATCGCTTCAAAATCAATTTTCTTCTTTGTTGACTAAAATATGATTCACAATTTTTAAAATTTTATGATGAAATTATTGAAATTCTATAAAAAAAAAAATTGCAATCTCTAGTTTTCTCCAGCATTCTATCAATAACTTTACTATTACCAGGGGGAAATGGTTTCAAAATCAATTTAATTGGATTTTGAGCAATAAGAATTTGTTGACTTTGAAAATTATAGAAATCCGATTAAAATTATGAGCTCTAGTTTTTCTACAGTCAAGAAACTTTTCTGAGAATCCTCTAAAATATTACTAATAAGTGGTAAATGGATTTTCCAAAATTTTTTTTGGTTTTTGCAATGCAGTTGAAAATAAACTTTTACCTAGCTTTAAAGTTTCTTGGAATTACAATTCTCAACTTTCCAATTTATTACTTGTCACAAGAAATACCCGATTTTGGTTATCCTAAACTGATTTTTCGCCCCTTTTAACTCTGCTTTTACATTAAAATGTTTAGCACAAACAGACACAGAGACAAGGACAGGGACCAGGGACAGTAACACACGACACGTATAATTGCTAATACGTAATGCTTGTTAACTTTATAACTAACTTTATATAGATGATCTACTAAATTTTATTATATTTAAGTATATTTATGTGTATATCTCTGAGTGTGTGTGTGTTTTTGTGTTTTTTTTTAATCGATTATTATTTTAATTTATCGAATATTTACATCTATATATATATATATAAATATCTGTGTCTAACTGTGTTCCAATCTTTTGCATGCTATTCTCACACCTCACCCAAAAAAAAAAACAAAACAAAAACAAACTTCACCACGACTAACAACCTCCAGATCATGCCCATGCAGCATGCGCCAAAGTACGAGCCACCACGTTATACCTGTCCCAACTCCATGTTGTCACTGCAGCAACAACAACAACAACAACAACAACAGCAGCAGCAGCAGTTGGAGCTAATACCACAACAACAACAACAACAACAACGTCAATATGCGCTTTACTCACAACAACCACCGCTACCACAGTTGCCACCAAAACCAACAATGCGAAGCTATCTGAAGCCATTGCCCAAATTACCAACCGATATTGAAGAGAATCGTGAGATGTCATCAACCGATGATTTAAGTTCACGTCCGCATTCACCATCAATGAGCAGTTCGGATGAGAGTTACTCAAAGACAACAGAGGGCGAAGGTGATGGAGATGAAGATTCACCACGCATAAATGGCGGACACTTGCAACGTAGCAGCAATGGCATGAATCATCATCATCATCATAGCAATGGTATCGGTATCGGTATCGGTTACAATGCTTCACATGCTGCACATGCTGCACGTGTTAATCCCTTGCAATGGCTTTATCCCTGCGATATACAAGTGGATCCGATATCACCGGTTATCGATATGTCACAATTGCGTGACTTTGAGCTAAGCTCAACCACTGAAAGTCAGGGACAAGCACATGGATCGGCAAGCAATACGACAAGTAATACACAGCATAAGGGTGAAAGTTGTAATAGTTTTGATTATCAAAAGACAACGAGCGCTGCATTAATGACAACTGGAGCAATGGGTGCAACATCAACAGCAGGCGCTGCAGCAACAGGAGCAGCGTCAACAACAAAATCACCATTTGAGAGGGAACTGCAAAGACTGTTGAATGAATCGTCACGTGCTCGTTGCATGGCAGCTGCAGCTGCAGCTGCATCAGCAACAACTACAACAACAACAACTGGAACAACAACAACTGGAACAACAACTGGCACAACACCAGCAGCAGCAACTACAAATTCTGAACAGAATACCAGCAATTGCAGTAGTCGTCATAATGTTGATCTTAGCTATTCTGCCAGCAATAGTAAATTGAGCTCAATCAATGGTCACAATGGGCAAAGTTTAAGTCTTGGTCAAGGTTTATCACTGACAGCTGAAGGTTGTTCAAGCAGTAATGGTAATCTAAGTGGTGGCAGCAATTCAAATAGTGGCAACAATAATCATAATCATCATAATCATCATCATAAGGATCAACAGCAGCAGTATGAACATCATGAACTTCTTGCCATGGCAATGCAAGTGAACAGCAAATTGCCGATGAGCAATAGTTTTATGATAGCCAAACATCCCGTTGGTCTTGAGGCTATTAAGGAAATAACACGTCACAAGAATCCCTCAGAGTCGAGTCAAATGTGAGTAGTAGGCGGCGCCACAAAATAAACAAAATGAAAAAGATAATGTACATCATTCCCCCGATATCGCCTGATACACTGATACTGCTCATCATTATTTTTATTATATATTATTATAATTGCAATGCATATAAATCTCAAATTGTTCGCCTTCTTTCATTTGTTTCTAATTTTTATTTCAAGCAGCAAAACATTTTCATTGCTATTTTTAATCTTTAATCGTTTATGTTAATCGTTTATCGATCATTTATCGATATATCGATAAGGGTTTCATATTGGTATTGCATACATATATATTTATATATAATTCATATTAATCAGTTTTTGCTTTATTTTTCATATATACAAAAATCAGAAGATAAAGAAGTACGAAATATTATATGAAGAATTTCTTTAAAGTTTTAACTAGATATTTTCTATATGTGTAATGCTGGGCATATATAAGTTTTCAACGATATTGAATATGGTTTTAGTCTGTTCGAGACGATAGTAATGTATCGATAACTATCGATAAGTTTTTAATACACACAATGTCTAGTATTATCTATCAAGATTTTATTTTTAACTTTATAATTTCTTATAGTTAACAGAGAAGAACAAACAAAAATTTGTTGCTTAGGCAAATACGATAGTATCGCGATAGTTTTCAACTAATATCAAATTTAATACAAATATTTACAGGCAAACATCGGACACCGAATCATGCGAGATACTGCACGAGAATCGAAATCAGATGCATGCATTGGCTATGCTGGAATTGCATGCGACCAAGGATCAACAACAGCAACATCAACATCAACATCAACAGCAGCAGCAACAACATCAGCAACAACGTTCACATCGTCAGCGCCCGCGCTCCAAGGAGCTACAGCACAGTTTTGAAAGTTTGGATCGATTAGATGGCGTATTGCCGCAACAGCAGCAGCAGCAGCATACGCAGCATCAGCAACAATCGCAACGACAACGTCATCACCATCATCATCATCATCATCATCATCAACAGCGACAGCACCAACAGCAACAACAACAGCAACAAGCGCGTTATAATCATGCAGAGCAAGAAGAACGTGATGATACTGAGGATAATTTAGCTGATGAAGAGTTTGAAGATGATGAAGTTGGCCGTGATGTGCGACAGAAACGTCTACAGCAGAGCGAGCACAATAAACTTAAATATGATAAACAACAACAACATCAACAGTCGCAGTCGCAGTCGCACAATGAGCAAGAGCATGAGGACCAGCTGGAACTGGAGCTAGAGATGGAGTTGGAACAGCAAAGAGAATTGGCGCCACTGTCGAATGGCAGCATGCGCCTAGAGGCGAATGTGATAAACGATGAGCTCAAATATGGAGCGGCGCATCATAACCATCAGTCCATGGACTCTAATCCGTTGGAGAGTCAATCGGAATGGTCGGATGATGATTGTCGCGAGGAGGCCACAGGTAACACTCTCTCGCTACCTCTCTCTCTCTCTCTCTCGCTCTGTCTGTCTTTGTCGATCATATTAATAATCATTTATAATTTATAGGCGGCGCTGAATCAACGGGATATATAACAGATGAGCCTGGCTTGGAGAATATCTCATTGTTAAACGAGGCGGGGCTAACAGATGCCGAAGGCGCCTTATCGGATGTCAATTCGCTATACAATGCACCCGATGTGGATGACACTTCAGTATCGAGTCGTGCCAGTTCACGTCTGCTCAGCTTGGATTCGCTGAGCGGTCTTTATGATTGTGATCTAGACTCGAAGCATGAGTTGGCCATTGTGAATGCATCGCACAAGATAACAAGTAAATTTGGTCCACCACCATCACCAGCTGCTGCACAGCAATTGCCAACTGCAGCGGCAGCGGCAACGGCAGTAGCAGCAACAGCGACAGTGACAGCAACAGCAACAGCGACAGCAGCAGCTGCAGTTGAGGCACAAGAGCAACAACAGCCACAAGAAAGTTAAGCGAAATGTTGTACTTAAAAAAAAAAAAATGTTGATAAATGATAAAAAAAAAAAAACAAAAGGAAAAGGAAAACCAGGAAAAAAGAAACATAAAAGAAAACTCAAAACGTTGTTACTGCTATATGGCAAAATGGTGTCTATTAATAATTTATATGAATATTATGAATACAAGAAATGTTAGTTAGTAGTTATACTATATAAACTATACTATATATATATATATATATATATATACAACAAGCAACTGTACAACTGTCATGAGAAATACTTTTGGCTTAACTATTTCTCATGTTTGCTTTTCATTTCTACTACTACTGACTTTTATGTAGTAAAACTCTATAATACGGCACTCTCTTTATTATATAAGAACGATAAATATACATATATATATATATATCCAATTTTTTTTTTTTCTGATTGTGCTATAGCAGGATCAAGTAGTTATAATATATAAATATATACATAGTATATAAAGTATAATTTGGTTATGCAAAATATTGGCCCAGTTTAACGTTCCAGTTTACATTCAAAAACAGAACACAAAGAAAAAAAAATAATTAAAAAAAAAAACAATGAAAAATTTTGCAAAAATTCTCAAAAAAAAAAAAAAAATTATATAAATATATAGTATATATTTCTATAGACTTAATATAAACTTGACACAATTATCATTATAAACGATATTTGTGTGAATGAAATTAATTTTTGTGCGCTTAGTTTCTTTAAGATATATAATTTGCTCATAAATAAGTCAAAATGATATCGTCGTATGCTATATATTAATATACTATATGTAAGTGAGAAACATGAATCATGAAATATAATTTTCATATTTGTCTACTTAAACCTCTCTTTATATGCCTAATATATAAATCTATATATTATATTATTTAATAATCGAATAAGTTAATAACACGATAGCGAACTATTACTACAACAACAATAACTATTGCATGACAGCGTTGTAAATAAAAGCGAAATATATAATTATTATTTTAATTTTTATTTTTTTTTTTTTGCATTAATTAAACGAAACTCTGAAAAACAAAACTTAAATAGAATAGTAATAATAATAATAGAAATAATAAAGAAAAATCTCTTTTAGCTGTAAACGTACTTAAAATGCTTTATAAAAACATTCGACTTGCATCTAATTATTATCTACAAGATTCATTTTTTTTTTCTCCCATTGCTCTTAAGATTATTAAAGAGACTTAATTGCTATTGCTATGCGCCAAGCGTGCAATTTGTGGTAGTCAAATTCTTAGTTGCATGCTTCACAAACTGTTGCCTACTTTCAGGGGCTGTTAAACTGTAAGCCCCTACAAAAGTTATTTGTACATACATTCATGATGCCAATATTGGCAAGCTATGAATACGTACTTACATTGCAGATACATAGTTACATAAGTTATAGACATACATACATACATACATACATACATACATACATACATACATACACATAAACATGCTATGTATGTATTTATGTATAATTTAGGCAGTATATCTGATATATTATGTATCATAAGTTATAAAAACACAGGTCTCGAACAGACTTTAAGTCAATTTGTTTTTCGTTGGCTAATGCACAAAAAAAAAAAAGAAAAAAAAACAAATCTAGAAATAAAAATAAATGTGTCGCAATTCGAATTTCATATATGCAAAGCTTCAATTTATTTGCTATTTGCACATGCATAAAAAAAATAAAATGCAAAAAAAAAAAAAAATAAAATAAAATAAAAATTAAATATAATTTGATTAATAATTTAATTGTAGTTGCAAAACTATGTATATATATATATATATAAAATGCATACAATACCACAATAAAAATATGAATAAATATATATTATGATAATATTATATTATATATAAGTCAATGCGCGTAATAATTACAAAACTATACAAATACATAAATATATATATACACAATATATATTATTTAGAAAGTTTTTGAAACCAAACTTATAAAAGGTTTTTCGACAAATTGATTGATGAGAATACTAGCAACTTGATGGGAAACTTGAAACTTGGACACAAAATGCATGTTAATAAATTGTCTTTAATGTTACCCAACAAGTGTAAAAAAAAAAAACAAAAACAAACAACAAATACTAAATAACTAAACATATATAACAATAAACAATTAAAATAAAGAACAAAATATTTAAAGTTTAGCAAACAGTTATAGCATGTAACAATTATAGAAACAACAACAACAACAACAAACAAACAAAACCAACAAAAAAAACAATAACAAAGCAAAAGCTAAAAAGAATATAAGAAAATAGAAAATAGAAAATGATAAGAAATGAAAACATATTTTGTGTGTACAATTTAATAAGCAAGAAATGCAATGAAAGCAAATTACAAATAAATGTCAGCCCACAGATTTACTTATATATGCAGATCGCAGACCATAAATATATATATATACATATATATAAATATATTTGAAAAACAAATGGAAAATAAGAGAAATTACTCAGAAATATATATACACAATAAATGCCTAAATAACTACACATAAAAAAAAATATATATATATATATACTATATAGTTTATAAAGAGAATTATTATAAAACAAGGCAAGAGACAGAGAGAGAGAGAGAGCATAAAAAAAAGAGATGCAAAACATAAGGCATGATATTTATTTTTCTTTACCGAAAAACAAAAGCAAATGAATGATATCTACACACATAGTATACATCTATATAACTATGTATAAAAGATGTAGCATATAACACTATATACATATGTGTGTGTATGTGTATATGAATGTATATGCATGCAAATAAAATTGTAAGTGCAGATGTTTACTTATGGCTATAATAATGTTTTATAGCTATAAGTATGACAACAATTAAAAGATTCATAATAAAAAACAAAAAAAAAATATATATATATATATATGAGAAAAACTTACAACTACTGGCAGCATATCAAATATGTTACAAAATGTAAAGAGTTCTTACTTTGTGGGTGGAAGTGGGAGAGTAGTGAAAGAGAGGGAAGGCAAGCTAAAGAAAAAGGTTACTAAGCCAGAGCGAGCAAGCACTAGTTGCAAGTGCATAAACTACAAAAATTAAAAACAATTTGTGTAGTGGAAGAAAACTGTTGAAGACATTGTTAAGTTTAATTGGTATACATACATCCTACGCTCATGAGCTGTATATAAATTGGAACCGGAACCGGATCAGACCACAATATCATATAGCTGCCATAGAAACAATCAGACGAAAAATGTTTGTAGAAAATGTTTTCTTCGAAGACTGTAATGCTATGAAATCTTTGACCCTCCCACATAAATTTGTCTTTATTTATTCAATTTACTATAAAAAAAAAAAATAATTTTTGTGTTTTTTTTGTTGTGTTTTTTTTTTGTTTTTATTAAGTCCGATAAAATGTTGAACCCATACATTCAATATTAGTATCTTAACAATACAATTTACGATATATAATATTAGTAACCTAACCTCGTGTATTCATACGAGGATTAAGTAATGCGTTTGGCTACTCCTACATATTTTCAGCCTACGGAGTATGCATTCCTGAATTTGACCTTGAACTCTCGCTGGTCCAGGATGTTGTTTTGGTTCATAAATGCATAGATGCATTTGGCAATTAGTCTCTCCCAGACCTTGGCAATATAAGGCAGGAGGCTTATTGGCCGATATGACTGTGGGTCCTCTTCCGGGTTTCCTGGTTTGTGTATCATCAGAATTGCAGCCATCTTCCACTGCCTTGGGAAAAACTGCACCCGTAGCATGGCATTAAAAATCAGGGCCCCGAATGGTAGGTCCTTTAGTGTTGTATGGCAGATCCTGTCAATGCCGGGAGCCTTATTTTTTGGTAAGGATTTGATAACGTTGCTGATCTCCTCTACCCTAATTGGTTTTATGGGTAGGGTCATCTGAAGCGGTGTTTGTAGACTGACGTATGTAGCGCTGACCTGTTCCGTACTAGCTAATTCGTAGGGGGTAAATCTAGATTGCAGATGTTCTGCAAATGCGTTGGCTTGCTCATCCTCATTCCTAGCAAGGTTACCTCCATGACCTCGAACCGGGACCTGTCTAAAAGGTTGTCTTTTTAGAGATTTGGTGCATTTCCACAGAGAGTAATTAGCGTCTATAGTATAGTCCATTGCAGCCAGCTTTTGCTCAAAGAATTGGCCGTCTGAGTTCCCTCAGCATAATTTTTAGCCGATTTGCTGCCCGATCCCACGGGTCTTGAGTTCGGATTGCTCTTCTGCGGAGACGCCTTTTTGTTGCAATCAGCTCTCTGGCTTCCGTTGTAAGTATGATGCCATACTTAATTGGATTTGTCTGAGGATTAGGAGGAGTTGAAACTGCAGCAGCTCTGTGAATTTGCTCCGTGAGAGTGCCTACTGCCATCTCAATATCTTCCTCAGAGTTCAGTGTCGTATTTAGTTGTAAGGAACTCTCCAGAAGTTCTTTAAAGGTAACCAGGTTCGAATGTTTGGTAATTAGCCGAGGAGGTGGGCTTGCAGTAGCTCCATCTGTTTGTATAACAATGACTAGGGCCAAATGGTCAGAATCTAGATCCCAGTTAGAGCTTATGCTTGCTTGGGAGTCTGGTATACCATGATGCACTGCAAAGTCAATGCAGCTAGGTGTATGATTTGTGACATAGGGGTATCTGGTTGGTGATCCTGTGGCAAGGATATTGGGACCGCTGGAGAGTTGTGTCTGTCTCCCCATAGCCAGTACCGCGCATTCCAGTTACCGCCTACAAGGTATCTTTGTCCAGCAGCCGCGTAGTAAATTGGTAAACTAACTTGCCTCTAATTCTGTTACTTGGAGTGGCAGTAGTTGGCGCTAAATTCAAAGTTACCTAGTCCTGTAACAACTTTAACTGATGACATTTCAATTGTTTCCGTTTCAACTGATCTCGCTGTGAAAATGACGGATGAGAGCTCGTCACCAGTGACTGCTGCTCTACGCAACGCCATAATTACGACTGAGTCAGGTTTATATGCTGGATAGAAAGTATAGCCGTATATTTAACTCTTTCTCCTCGGCTAAGCCTGATCTCATTTAAGAGGACTGGAGATGTCATATGCTGATCCTCTTAGTCGCGCAGTAGCGTTCAACTATCATCTTCCATCCTTCGATACCATACTTTCGAGGCATTCTAGTTTAGCAGTATTTGCTCTTGTTTCTGCTGCTGTAGCCACATGAGGAATTGCTGCTGCTGCTGTTTTTGCCATTCCATAAATGGCTGTTGTTGTTGAAGTGAGACTGACTGAACGTCAGGTGGGGTCTGTTTCTGCACAGCATTATCATTAGAGTTTAGTATCCTAAGCTGGTCCATTGCCATTTCTGACTATTGAAGCATAGGACAAGCCTCCATCAGTTGTGTCTTTTGGATTGGTTGTTGCTGTAGCTGTTTCTGTTGTGGTAGGTGCTGGTTATTTTGGTTTTCATCCCTCTTGCTCTGGGTAGTCGGCGTCGAGTGTAACTTTTGCTTCTTGTATGTGCCCATTGATTTTCGAATCCTTTGTAGCTTGCCATAAGTGAATGCAGGTAGGCTGTTGGTCTTGGGGACGTATGCAGAGTTTGGTCGGATGGCTTTCTCCACATCGTGCACAGTTGGGCTGTCGTGGGCAGTATTTGATTATGTGGCCATATTCCTGGCAGCGATTGCAATGGGAGATTTTCGTTGATTTGCGCATCCTTTCAATTTTGACTTTTTGTCGGCAGAGAGTTTTAATATTGTAAATTTCATTAATATGTGTACATGGTTTTATATTAATGAAAAATATGTTTGGACGTTCATCCCTGTTGCGCCTTGATCTTGGATTATGTACCTGCAGAGCAACAAATCCATTATTTTTTAAATTTGCAATGATGTCGTGAGTTAAGGTGCTATGATAGACTACCCCCTGACTACGACTCTGTCTAGTTTTTCTTCCTTCCTTTGGTATGTACGGAATTGAATTCCTGTACTATCCATGTAATTTACAATGGCTCTATAGGTGTCACTGTTTTTAGGGAAGATTCTGGCTGCATATTCTTGATTAACTTTGATTGTTACAGTATCAAGGCTAGTTACCTCCGAAACGAAATCAAGTAAGTCATTGAGGTTGGTAATACTGTTTACTATTTGAGGTGCCTTTGGTGTGCCATTATTAGCCACATTCTGTTGTGTGGTGTTGCTTGTTTACCAGCTGCTTTTGGGCATCCATCAGCCTTGTAGTAGCTTCACTGAATGTAGGATATTCAATGGCTCCAGCTTCGTTATTAGTCGGAGATGTAACGTTAGATGAACATTGGGTGGAGGGAACAATTTGTTTATCCACACACTTGCTGGTTCATACACTGCTGATTGCAACACTGGCCGTAGTGTACGTACAATTACTAGAAGCACTAGTAAAAGTCAGCGTTGTTGTCAGTGTACATTGAGGGCGGTGAGCATGGATAAACTCATTTCTGATCTCCAAAGGTGATTTTCCAGCTACTAGGTGCATTTTTTCATAATCGATCCGCTTATTGCTAAGCTGTGCGTTAGAAGAAATATTCTCATTAATTTAGGTTTAATAATCGCAACAACACAAAGTCAAGATTTTTGCTTATTAAAAGTCAATTATTATTGTTCACTTTCTGCAAGGGCAGATGTAAGTCAGATCTGCTTTTCTGATAGCACAACTTTTATTGCCCCTCTTGTGCGGGTGCGGGTGCGGGCCGAGTGAGGGGTGACGTGCTGCCCAAACAGGCAGAATTTGCAGTCTTATCGCACTACAGTTATAATTTTGTTGTTGTTCAGCAGTCGACACTGCATAAGACAGCGTCCGAAATTTTATGATTTGCACACGAAGAGAGCACAAAAGAGAATCACAAAAAAAATTACACGTGCTTGACTTTGTGCTTAGTTTATCCGCGACCAACCGATCTCATCAAGAGCAGATAAGCCAAAAAAAAAATCATCCCAACTCATTAGCGAGAAGGCTAAGAAATGCTCCAAGAAAGAGAAGACTTAAGAGGTACCATCCACAGGACCTTCCAACGAGGTCCCTAGTATTATTTCGATAACTAATAGGTAGATATATATATAATAATAGATATATATGTAGACACATCATAATAAGATTGTTATTAGTTTTTTAGGGTACAACTTGTTAAGCTGCCAATAAGATAGCAGACGCAAGCTAAATAATAAAATATACACATTTTTTAATAAAAAAAAATTTGAACAGGCCTATACTGTCGCTATTTAATTGCATATTATAGAAACGGTAACAGTTGGTATACTTTTTTTTTATAATGAAAGTCAGTATAATGAATAAAATAGTAACATAATTTCCTAATTAATAAAAAATTTATTCGATGGTGAAAATTGATGTTTAGTGCAAAAGAAATATTGTAATGACTCCATAGAAAAAGCAAGTTTACCATTTTACTCGGAAGAGCAATGCCGAATTTTAAATTTTTACCCGGTCAAATGACTGACTGAAATCAACGAACTATAATCTATCTTTCATTTAATATAATATGGCTTCATTTTTGCGATATTAACCATGATTCATTTGTTCTCTGTTTTTTCTTGCCTCACGCTCCCATATATATGTTATACATATATATTTAAGTATTCATTTATGTACGACTTACTTAAATAATGAAAAAAATGTCTTTTCATGTAAGCAAGATAAATCTATCTTTAGTTTTTAGTCAGAAAATATAGTTAAATTTAACTTGTTTTATTTCATTAAATAATGTTTATAGGTTAATTTAATTTATCAAAATATATCAAAGGCTAACTTATCTGTTTAAAGCTTTTTTATTTAGTTATTTTGTTTGTTTAATTTGTTTTGTTTCATTTTGCGTTCAATTAAAATTTGGCAGCTAGCTCATGAGTAAATTAAAATATTTAAATACAAAACTCGATTCGATTGAAATTAGATTTTACTATTAGTAGAAATATTCATAAGTATGTTATACAAAAATTTAAAGTGTAAATATATCTATGATTTATTGAGATATTAGTTACTGTTTAGTTTAGGGTTTATATTATTATTGGTCTTATATTTTTTGTAAATTTTTTCATAAAAGAATTCAAAACTGATTCTCTGTTAATTTCCGTTTTCGTGCGCCACATTGAATGTGCTTAACAAATTCATAAAGAATTTATGATAGCAAATAAAATTTTAATTTAACCGTGAATTAATAAATAGGTTTATAAAGCAGACTTTGTTCATTATTTTTCAGAAAATTTATTTATTAAGTCAATAAATTATATTTCAAAGATTCTCAACTGTTCCTATATTTTTTTTGTGTAGCGAACTGTGATCATTATTAGCCTATAAACAACCTTTATATTACCGAGGTGGCGTTCTATATAAAAATGAAACTAACTATTCATAAATCATTAAAGTCATTGGATTAGTTCAAATAAATTTGTTAAGCGCATTTGTACAAGTTATAGTTATAGTTATAGATATAGTTATACACAGTAGGTATAGTAAAGTATCAAGTATAAGAGTATACAATCCCAAAGAGTCTACTGTTATTAATAATAAAAATTATACTACCAATAATATATATTTATGAAGAAAAAACAAAAAATACTGAATTGTCCTTGAATTTATTTTTTCTTATTTTGTTTAAATTCAAAAATGTGATGAAGAAATATTTAATAATATATCTAAGACAACATTCTTAAGTTGCATATCAAATGCATTACGAATTAATTTGTAATCTAATAAGAAACTATTTAGACAAGTTATCAAGCTAAACATTATATTCTTTCAAAGCTTAACAAAACACACGTTACATATGAAAAAATGAACAATTAGCCGAAAAAAATATGCAAAGCAAAAGAAATAAAATAGATCCTTGAATGCAATAAAAAATTGTATTTACTGTTGCGTCTTTTTTGCATTAAATTTAATTTACTCATTTAAGCCATTTACTTGTAAACTTGCATTTAAAAACAAAATTAAATTTTGCTATTCCTTGGGATTCGTCCCCCTAAATTCTAGCATCGATATTTAAATATATCCTTCATTCATCATATTATTAATATAGAATTATGGTATTATTATTTTAGATTTCATGTCTTTGGAGCCGCTTGGTCTGTTCATCATATAATATGTATGTAATATATATAATATGAATATATATGTGTTTCTTAATATATAACATTTAAAACACTAAATAAATTATATAATGCGGGCCACTTTTTCTGTTGTTCTTGTTGTTGTAGTCTATGTTGATGTTGTGTTTGTTTATGCTGATGTTGTTGTTGGTAATATGTTGGTAATACGGTAATAACAAATAGGTAATATGCCTACTGATTCTGAGAACGAGATTCAAACATCGCAGTCACATCACGTATTGAAAATTGTGGTGAGATCTTTTCTCTGTTACTGCAAATATTAAGTTTCCAATAAAAAAAAATTTTATTCGATCCATATTAAACATAAAATATACTAACCTAATACTCGCTTTGCTCTCAAGGGGCAAAGAGTTTCTAGTCACTCGTTCGCGTGCAATTTCTCGAACTAATTTTCCAGCAGTTACAGCAGCTGTGTTAACATTTATTGTTGTCGCATTGTTTAGAGAATATTTATGTGCAACAGTTCTGACACTATGCATCAAAGGATTGGTGCTGGTAGTGGCGCCCCCATTGTTGGGAACACCACCTCCAGTACTATCACAATTTTGATTCTTCTCATCTGAAATACTACGTACACTTTGTGCTCCTCCATAGTCAATGGCATGACGTTGTAATGTACTCTCCCAACCCGAACCAGCATATGTTAAGTGCTTGAGATTCATATCCATATCCTTCTGCAAAGAATGCATATCGCCTCGTGATTTTGATTTAATACGCATCGAATCGGATGCTTGGAAATTATCCTCAGTATTTAATTCTGTTTTGGATCGTGATTTTATTGAGTCGCCATAGTATTTCTGTGTCAACTGCTGACGACGTTCTTCTTTGATCTTATCAATACGTTCCCTATCAAGTATTACGCCAGTCAACACATTCTTCCGTCCACCATTCGGATAATTAAGAGTCTGTGATGATTCCTGCGCATCTTGCACTAAATGATTTTGTTGAATCAGCGAAAGACGATTTTCTGTTGGCGTTGTGATAAATTGATCTGATTTCTGGCATATCTCTTCGGTAATGCTTATACCCGGCAATCTCTTTGGTGGATTTAAAGTTTTTGGACGCGTAAAGTCGAAACTCTTGCGTCGGTTATTTAGCTCAGGCAATTCAGGCAGCATCTTAGAATCAGAAAAATCTTGCAATTGTTTACCGCCAAATTCACGTATAAATGCATTCTCATCCAGTGAGCGTGTAATTGTCTGTGCATTGTTCAATTTCTTTAGCGACTTCGGGATGGGTTGACTTAATTCATTTTGTTTCTTCATTGAGCCGCCACGTTGAGTGAAATCAAAATTTGCCAATTGTTCAACGGGTGAACTTTCAAATTTGTTGGCCAACTCCTTAACGCTAAACGATGGCGATTTACACGGCTGTTCCATGACACTTGGCAAACTATCAAGACTATCAAGTTCGATTCGATCATTTGGCTGTGGCACAAAAGATTTAACATTCAATTCGGTATCCAAATCGGAATCTAATTCTAGTTCATTTTTAAGAAAATTGAGTTTCATTTCCTCGCCTCGTAGATTTTCATAAACCGTTTTTGGTTTGCGAAGTTTAATATTCTCATAGAGAAACTGTTGCTTTTCAAGATCCTGTTCCTCAAATTCTCCAAATTGTTTAATTTCCTCTTCGTGCTGTTGTTGTTGTTTCTCATTGATTTGTTTAAGATTCTTTTCACCAGAATGTCGTTCATTTAACAGTTGATTGACTTCAGTTACCGAATTCCGAAACACTTTCACTTGTTCGTATACAATGTTTTCATCGAAGTTTGTTTCAAGAGGCAACGTTGGCTTTAATGGCGGCTTCTCTTTCTCTGGTGATTTGTAGGTAATGCTAATGGTTGATTTTATCGGACTATTACAGATCTGTTGCTTTTGCGGAGTCTGCTCAAAGTCTTCACAAAGTGGCGAAATTCCCTCTGTGGCCAGCAGGGAATGAATGCTCTGCTGACGCTGTAAATGCTGATAACCGAATTCGCTGGGCGTCACCGATTGACTAGTGTTGTCTGTAAAGTTGGAATTATTTGGCGAGCTGGCCGCTGCTTTCAATTGATCCATTACTGGTAATGTATTCAAGCGACATTGTGGCTGCAAATCCAACGATAGTTCACGCTTTAAAGCATGCATATCCCGTAGTTCTAACGTTTCCTGAAATAGATTAAACTGTCAAAATGACATTAGATTAAAAAACAATAAGGATTTTAAAAGCGAAAACTTGTTTTACCTGTTGACCCAAACTCTCATGAGAACTGCCTAAGTAATTGTTTGTTGCATCGATGCCTAAAACCAACTGTTTGGAGGAAACACCCGAAATACCCGACGTCACTGAATTCAACATTAATTGTTCCATATCATATAGTGGTGTATTAACTGTTGAGCTATTCTCTGAACTTTCTGTATCGCACATTAACAGCGAATATCGTGGACTGCGTGACGGAGTTGTCGGTGTGACAACAGATAGTTTAACACTAGCTTGATCCTTGCTACATTGCGCAGTATTTGAATTGCCATTGCTTTTCAACACAAAAATTTAATATTAGTTATATCTTGTTATATTTGTTGTTATAAACTTTATAATTACTTCTTAACGCTGTTGTTGCTGCAGCTGCTATTGCCGTTGCCACAATTTGGTTGCATAAAAGTTCCCTGATAACTGAAGCGTTCCTTTGCCGCCAGTTGCTCTTTGCGCTTGGGACCCATTTCTACCGACGGGTAACTGTATCGTGCACACCCATGTCCGCTGCTTCCTCCAACAGGAGTGGGCGATGCATTTTGGTGATGTTGGGCTGCACGCGATGGTTTTGGCGGTAGAAGTGCTTCCGGGTTGTCGAATTGCTGTTGAGCTGGCAAAGGATGCTCTGGCGTACCGCAATCAATGAACTGAATATCAGAGAGCTGATCCTCCAACTTATACCGTTTGCAACAATTTTCGGCACCTGCCGGCTCATGACCACAAGGAATTTGTAGATTGACGGACAACTGGCGACTGGATGATGCACCGGACGAGAGAAGATTAAGACGTGGTTGCTTTTTAGGGCTAGGATTTACACTGTTCGTTTGACTCGAAAAATCTTCTTGACGAGCCCGCATTATACGACGTGTAGCACATCCTAAAGTAGGGGGTGGCACATTTTCTTTGCCCACACGCGGTGAACTAACCAAAGATTCACTCTCCGAGAAAATGCGCATTTCGGGCTCCTCACGATCGAAATTTAAACCAAGTTCAGAAAGTTCACGTGACGGGCAGGTGGTAACGTGGCCGCGTTGTGGTGATTGTAATAAATCGAAATACGAATCATGCGATACACTTCTTGAGTGTCCTACGGTACGCAAACTATCAATGGAATTAGAACGTAGGCAGTGTTCCATTGGTTTGCTTTGACCCAATATTGATTCACGTCCATTGCTAGTCGTCTGGAGCAATTCGGTAGATTTGGGTTTATCTTGCTTCGACTGTTCCTTGGGAGATTGTACAAAACTGACATGTGATGTTCTTACATTCGATTCAATGATACTGGAACAAGTGCCCTCAATATTCAGCTTATTACGCGTATCAGTACCGCTATCGTGTCGTTGACTGCGCGTAAATATGGATTTCCATGAGGGCGTCTTGTCAGGTTTGCGTTTCTGCCAACTGCGTGGTACCACCAAGACCGTATGATATTTATCTGGCAAGCTGGATGGTCCGCCACCTACTTCAATGTATGATCCAATGTTAGAAGTGGACGCTTGACTGCTAATAACACCACTGTTGTTGCTATTATGCGTCATGTTGATAGGTAGTGATTGCTTAAAATCGCAGCTAGATTCAATACGTGAGTGTCGTTCCTGTGCCTCTTCCAAGCTAATTAACTTAGCGCCGGCTGTACTTAAGCTTTTGGGCCGCTCCACCAAAGTTAACGATTGATCCTGCTCACGTTGCTCGACCAACAGGCTCTCACAATCTGTCAGTGATTCCAGACAAATTTCACCCGCAGTTACTGGTGCCGTTGTCCTTGCAGTGCCCGAAGCACATGTCACTCCACTACCGCCATGAATAATACTAAGACGTGCATTGTGCTCTTCTATCGCATCGAAAATGTTGTGACAATTGCGTATCAGGTACTCTGTGACCACAGCCTGTACGCCAACGCCGCGTAGGGCTGCTACGCCTCCAGACTCTAGAGCTGGTGAACGCAACAAATTGGGTGCCCAAACAATGGCCAAATTTTTGTCCGTCATTCCAGTACGTTCATGATGTTGAGATACCTTGTGAAGGTGTTCCGATAAATATTTTAAGGTTCTTGAAAATATAGAAATGGAAAAGAATAAGCAAGAGAAAAATTATGAGTTGGATTCTCTTTATATGTATATTGATTTATTTTCTTACATACCGATAATGTGGTGGTGGCAACTTCAACACCGTTTCTTTCATAAGACGCAACCGTTCGTCAGCCTCGTCGGCTTTCACCTGTATAGCCTCAACAAAGTTATCGTATAGCTGATATGTGCACAACGGATTCGGAAGCTCACGAAAATACATTTTAAGCAATGAACTAACGGCATGTATATCCTGCTTCATTTCCGGATTGCCAAGATCTGGTACACGTTCCTCGTCGAATGCTCTACGCAGACGTTGAATATTTGACGTGATACCAGATAGGCGATATATGCCATCGATAACACCATAGTTCTCAATAAATTCAGCACAATATCTCAGCACCATAGGAATATCCTGGCCACTGTTAAGCAAATGTTCAGATAGATCACAGGAGAAAACACGCTCCCGATAGATACCGCTTTGCTTGAGGCGTCGACGCGATGGACGTGATAATATAAACGATCGAAAGAAAGCGATTAGTTTGCCATGTTTACGCAATACGGGCTTGGTAGGCGATGCATCCAAATGACCGACAAGTGGCGCTGGCATAGGAAAATTTCGTGGCACCTTATCACCAATTGTTGCCACACATGATTGCGGAAAGAAACCAACTTCATAAAGAGATTTCTGCAAATGTGATTTTTTCCCACGCCACCAAATTGATTCCGCCGGACTAGGCATATCGATAACAGAGATCATATCACCCACCTCAATATTAATTTCGTCCGGTGCCTGTGCTTGATACCTTCGTACTCCATATGCTGCACCTACAGCAGGTGTATTAATCGTTCGTTGCGTCTCACCATCCGCCAGCGGCAAGCGACGCCCCTTATTATCTAATTGTAGCCATGTGAGCACTGTCCCGCACGTTAGTGAATCGGAAGCAATCTTCGAGAAACGTTCCAAATATTTGGCAACTGCATATTCAACTTCCTGTTCACATTGCAATTCTACTTCTGCTTCTAGTTCACTCATATTGCGTAATCCACTAATCTTACGATCATAGACACAACGATGCAACATCTCATCCAACATTTGCATATTCTCATAGCTACGCTTTATGAAAAACGGTTCAAATCGTTGTGGACAGACACGTATTATAAACCAACAATTTTCCGCCGAAAATCCACCAGATCGCAGCGAACTTTGTGCCAATTCGCCGCCAATCGATTGTGATGCAATACTACTGCCAATGTGCTCCGACTTATCATCGAGCAACTGTACAGATAGAGCGCCTAATTGCACACGTTCGTAATGAAAATGGGCACACTCCTCGAGTTTAGGAAAGCGACACGATTTCTATTAGGAAAAAGAATAAAAAGAAAGTCAAATAAAATAGAATAAATTAATATTTACAAATATACGAGCAGAAGGAGCAATACTTACGCTATTCAATTGTTGAACGGCCATATGCCTGCTGGGCTTAGGTGGACCTGTTGTGACATCTGTTGTTTCTCCAGCGGCAGTTGGTGGACTGCTACTGGACTCAGTAGAGGCATTTGAGATTTGTGATGCATTCATCGAGGCAAGCATGCCAGGACAACCGCCCAAAGCCAAGCCAAAGCGGTTGGCAGGAAAAATTTTAAAATTTAATTGTGTACCTATTGTCCCAGCAGGCGCATCGGATTCGAATTCCAACGTTGCTGCGGTTTGATCTTTGGCAGCATTGGTGTGGGAGGACGAAGAGCTGATTAGAGGAACTGACTGGATTAGCTGACAGCTAGTGTCAGTTGTTGTGTCGTTTGTCGATGCCATAGCATGCGAGTGTAAATGCTGCTGGGTCGCCAAAATGCCAGAGCTTAGCTTTTCGGACATTGTGCTCAATGAATCACACGGATCTGATCATCTGGAAGAATAGGATATATTTTGAAACATTTATACCCATTTTTTTCTACCAAAACAGAAATATGTAAATCATTACTAAAGATTAATGCTATATACGAGGGGTATTCAAAAAGTAAGTTTATATAAATTTATTTTATTCTTTGACTCTTAAACTATTTTTCTACATAGTCGCCTTGGACTACAATACATTTTTGGTATCTGTGTGAAAGCTTAAGTAAACCTTCCTTAAAAAATTCCGTGCCCTGTTTTTTGATCCACGATTTGACGACTTGTTTGATTTCGTCATTTGAAACGAAGTGCTGGCCACCCAAGCTTTCTTTTAACTTTGGGAAAAGGAAATAGTCACTTGGTGCGAGGTCTGGAGAGTAAGGTGGATGATCGAAAATTTCCCATTTGAATTTCTGAAGTAAGGTTTGTGTTTTTTTTGGCAGAATGAGGCCGAGCGTTGTCATGAAAAAGCAAGACTTTTTTTGACAATTTTCCAGGGCGTTTCCGTTTAATGCCATTTCTGAGTTTCTCTAGCACTTCACAATATCTATCCGCATTAATCGTGGTACCTGGCTCAAGAAAATCGACCAATAAAACACCTGACTCGTCCCAAAAAACCGTAGCCATAACCTTCCCAGCAGAGTACTGAATTTTTGCCTTTTTCGGAGCACTTTCTTCACGTTTCTTCCAAACCATGCTTCATTTCAGGATTTGTATGGTGAACCCAGGTTTCATCTCCTGTCACAATGCGTGCGTAAAGATCATTACCTTCTTTCTCAAGTCGTCAAATCGTGGATCAAAAAACAGGGCACGGAATTTTTTAAGGAAGGTTTACTTAAGCTTTCACACAAGATACCAAAAATGTATTATAGTCCAAGGCGACTATGTAGAAAAATAGTTTAAGAGTCAAAGAATAAAATAAATTTATTTTTACTGCCTAAAACTTGTTTTTTATTTTTCCCCCAACACAGGGAAACTTACTTTTTAAATACCCCTCGTATTTTAATCGGAATAAGTAACAAAGAAACAAGAAAGCAAGTTTATTTTTCGGTGGGCCTGGCAGTCTTAGAAGAAAACCTTTTATACAAAATCTTCATTTTAGTTGTTTAACACGCCTCTTAGGAGTCCGAAATAAAACTCCTGTCCAAAATAACCATACCATACGCAAGGGTATAAAAGTTGTTCATACTTATACTAAGTGCCGCTAAACCAGCTAAATGAAATAATGGTGTATTGAAATGAGTGCGTTCCGATTTAGGTACAGCCGGCAGCAGTAAGAAATATCTAGGCCAAATGTCTTAAAGATAGTTTTAAAGTTTAACATATTATTTTAAGCTAAAACAGACAATGGGATTTGAACTCGGCTACAAATGCTACATTTTTAGTGTTTATTTTGCTCCTTTCTAGGGGATAATAAATCTCTATGCACATAAAAAAAACACACAGCATCAACTGATTAAGAAATTGCATTGGTTTCATTTGAGCTTTCTATATGTATATCTATACATACATATATGTATTCTGTAGTATACTTTTGGAGCTATTACTAATTCAAACTATATTACATTAAATGTTCATTCTCTTGTTTAGACAGCTTACTTTATTAAGATATAATATGAATATGACTCTATTCGCAAGTAGAGCGAATTAATTTCCGATTACACATGTTTATTGTGGATTTAATTAATTAAAGGAATACAAAGGCATATTAATTTTAAGTGTATTGTAGCGATCATACACTGCAAAATAAAGAACATTAAATATATTTATTTACAGATATTTATTCAAATCTGAATGTATCCTCATAAATATATCATATGAATCAAAGCAAATTTTTTAATAGGATGCACTCTTGATCAATGTCTGTGCCTATACTCTTTTTTTCTATCCTCCTGAGTCGATGTGCTACTTTCGATCAATTTTGAAAGCTGTGTAGGACGTATCTGGAAATAAAAAAGGTCAGTAGCTCAGAGAGGTTCAGATAAGGATGTGACACATTTTACTATTTATAGATAAATATATCTGAATGTATCATGGCAGTCCTTAGTCTGAACACATCATACTGAGCTACTGACCTTTTTTATTTCCAGATACGTCCTACACAGCTTTCAAAATTGATCGAAAGTAGCACATCGACTCAGGAGGATAGAAAAAAAGAGTATAGGCACAGACATTGATCAAGAGTGCATCCTATTAAAAAATTTGCTTTGATTCATATGATATATTTATGAGGATACATTCAGATTTGAATAAATATCTGTAAATAAATATATTTAATGTTCTTTATTTTGCAGTGTATGATCGCTACAATACACTTAAAATTAATATGCCTTTGTATTCCTTTAATTAATTAAATCCACAATAAACATGTGTAATCGGAAATTAATTCGCTCTACTTGCGAATAGAGTCATATTCATATTATATCTTAATAAAGTAAGCTGTCTAAACAAGAGAATGAACATTTAATGTAATATAGTTTGAATTAGTAATAGCTCCAAAAGTATACTACAGAATACATATATGTATGTATAGATATACATATAGAAAGCTCAAATGAAACCAATGCAATTTCTTAATCAGTTGATGCTGTGTGTTTTTTTTATGTGCATAGAGATTTATTATCCCCTAGAAAGGAGCAAAATAAACACTAAAAATGTAGCATTTGTAGCCGAGTTCAAATCCCATTGTCTGTTTTAGCTTAAAATAATATGTTAAACTTTAAAACTATCTTTAAGACATTTGGCCTAGATATTTCTTACTGCTGCCGGCTGTACCTAAATCGGAACGCACTCATTTCAATACACCATTATTTCATTTAGCTGGTTTAGCGGCACTTAGTATAAGTATGAACAACTTTTATACCCTTGCGTATGGTATGGTTATTTTGGACAGGAGTTTTATTTCGGACTCCTAAGAGGCGTGTTAAACAACTAAAATGAAGATTTTGTATAAAAGGTTTTCTTCTAAGACTGCCAGGCCCACCGAAAAATAAACTTGCTTTCTTGTTTCTTTGTTACTTATTCCGATTAAAATACGAGGGGTATTTAAAAAG
>JBAMBR010004710.1:0-10293 GCA_037044475.1 Zaprionus obscuricornis | reverse complement strand
GAATTGTTAAACGAAAACTATAATATTAAAGAGAATATGTATGAGAATATGTAGTTATATTTAACTGAAGAATTTGCATTTGACGTTTGATTTTAAGTTTTTTTTTCGTTGTACGCAGATTTGTGCTGTTGAGTGTATGTACAATATACATAGTTATATATTTAAATATATACAGCTTTAGCTAACGCTCGCTAGGCAACGGTTCGTATATTTCATGAAAATGAATTGTTTAACAACTTTTTTGTGTCTTAATCAATCGATACCATTTTCAGGTACTGTTTTATCCAAATATCAAGACTCTAGAGTTCATAGATGCCGAAATATTTGAAGCTTCAAACTATTTTGGGCGCGTATTGTGGGCGAACGGTGTGTGGCAACCAAAGTTTAAAATAAACTCGATCTTGCTACGCTATGCAGGATCCTACATACCAAATTGGTATCTCTAGCTTTTATGGCGTAGAAGTGCTTTGCTTTCAAACAGACAGGCCCACGGTCATACAGACGGTCATGGCTAAATCGTCTCCGCTATTCCTCCTGTGCAAGAATATATGTATATACTTTGTGAAATCTGCCATGACTCCTTCTGCCTGTTACGCACCGTTGCAAAAAAATTTTATTTTATCCATTTTTAGTGAGTACAGAGTATAAAAAGTGACTTCCTTTATTTTAACTAGTCAAATTAATCTTTAATCCATAAATAACAAGTAAGAAACTATAGTCGTGTATGCTCGACTATATAATACCCGGTGCCCAAAGATATATTATATATTTATATTTATATATTTATTTAGCTCGTGCTGCGCACTCGCCAATTTTAAGTTAATTTTACTACATAAATTTATAAATTATATATTTCTTTAGATCGTGCTACGCACTCGCTATTTTCTAAGTTAATTCCAACATATATATATTTATTAACATTAATACATTTTCGTAAAATAATTAAGAATTACAAATTTTATTATATTTACTTATATTGTGATTTAAAAAAAACCCTTTTTAAAAATTGAACCACGGACCACTAGCACGCAACTAACAACTGACCCACACTTGTTACAAGTATGAAAGAGAAAAAAAAACACTAAAAAATTGTTGACGTGTGTGGGGTGAGAACAGCAGGCAAGCATACACCGTAGAGATGCCTCTCAAATTTTGGTATTTGAAATGTGCATAACTTCCATGTTAATTATCTGATCTGTACTAAATTATCACACAATGTTCACACAAACATATTCTAACTTTGTAGCAATATTCAGTGATGGAGCTTTGGTGCATTGGACTGATGAAATGGTTATTATCGATTTGTGGAGGCTGTGGGGAGCGTGTCAAAAATCCGAAATAAACTTGATCTGCCTGCAATTAATATAATAACTTTGCAAAAAAAAAAGAAGTCTCTAGCTCTTATAGTCTCCGAGATCTGTGTGTTCATACGGACGTACAGACAGACAGAGAGGACATGGTCCAATCGACTCGGCTATTAATCCTGAGTCAGAATATATATACTTTACGGCTTCGGCCACACGTACCCAAATGGCACCGAGTATAAAAATAATCATAAAACCATAAAATAAAATACGTTTCCTTAGGGTCCCGAGTATAAATACCCTTCAGTGAAGTTATAAAAAACACCTATGCGAAATTGATTATAGGCTTCAACATGTACCATTTTTGCAATAATTAACAAGATTCTCTCTCAGAACCACTTATTTATAATATTAACATAACTTCTGTTAGATCAAACATGTTGTTGATAGAAGATTAATTATTAACTACATAATTATAAGTGATACACGATAACGATGATAACGAAAGATAAACACATCTATGCATTTGGTGATTTATGCGATAAGGAAACAATAAGATTTATTTGCTCCGCGTAGCAATTTGATTTCAATAGACTCTCGGCTGCTAAGCCTAAGAAGAATATAAAATGTTTATAAATATAATGAAGTTTAAAAATGTAATAATTAATGTGAAGCAGAAAGAGAAAATAATGCCTTAAACATTGAAACGATGATTACAACTTATGATATTCTATCAATATAATTTGTATCTCTTTCACTTACTTCTACAATTGTGCTTGTACTCTGCATTGTCTCTAAACTACTGAAAAGTCTTCTATCTTGTATTCTCGCCATAATCTTCTCATACAGTGAATCCACATGTGGAGCAAGATAAACGTCCAATCTTATTTCGTTTTCTACCTCACGCAAAAGTCGTATGCAACTGTCGAATTCGTTGCTCAAGAACTTATCGAGTATATCCCACATTTTGTTGGATAATCCAAAAAACGGTTTGAAAGTCATCGAACGCAGGCAACCAAATCTAAGCATTTCTATGTCCAATGTGGCAAGTGCACATAGAACAGCATAATATGCCACATCCTGACGAGCCATAATTTTATCATAGTCATAACTTTCAAAAGGCGTCAAGAGAAAACAATGAGCTGCTGTTTTATATATTTTAAGACCAATATTCGCAAGACCCGCTGCACAGTTGAGGCGCTCGGGCACAGCACGAGCCAAATTCGGAAAGCCAGAGGCATATTCTTTGGCTTCATCAATATAGCTGAGTACATGCCACCAGTTTGCCATATAGATAGATACCATGATCAAGTTACGAAACATGTTTATCACATTGTCGCTACTAGTGCAATAGGGACGAACTCGAGCATAGAATTTTACTGCCATTTGAAGATTACCACTCTTAACGTGATAATCACCAATTTCCTCCAGAATTCGACGGACATACGGAGCTCCAGAATTGGATTTCTTAAAATTAAGCTCCGCGTCAAGTTCCTGTAGCAACAGAGCGGCTTCCATTGTATTATCTTCTACCCAATAGGCATCGTAGTACACAGTTTTATGGGAACTGTTTCTAGGTGTGCTTGAGTTACGTCTCATCATTGATGAGGGAGTCGAGCTAGATGCACCCCTATCATTAGACTGCGTTACTTCGGCTCCACGCTCCAGCTCCATACATAATGTTTTATATAATTCCTCATACATTCTAACGTTGTATGTAAACTTCACATGATTGAGAGCAAGCTCCAGAGCCTCTATTCGTAGCTTTGGGCACACCTGAGCAATAAACTTAAGGCGCATCAGTCGAGAAACATTTGTATAACGTTTGGCATAGTTACTAAGATGAATTTGTGGATTGTGTACTATTGGACAGTGTAAACATGTACTGGACTGCACAAGGCTCCCCTCATCTTCGTTGTGCACTCTAGAAAAGGAACCCGATATCATCTTGAAAAAAACAAAATGATATTTCGGATTAATCTAAAGTGTATCAATTTAACTTGTATTGGACCAAAATAACAATGAGTTTTAGGGCAAGGTATACTAATTTAATAACTTAGTATTGTCAATATTTAATATTACTATCAACATTGACAGCAATTCTCAAATTATAGCTGTCATATAGCTATCATACGAGTTTTTGTTTAAGACAGCAAAGTATGATTTTTCAGCATGCTGAAGACAATTTTGCTATCTAGTTTATAATAGAAATTATTAAAAACATATGGTAAATATTCAAATTTTAGGTTTTTTAATTTTCTTATTTACAAATGCAATTGCAAAGTGCCAACAGTAGTTGCAATCGCCGGTAAAGAGGAGCAAATTATACTTGTAGGAAGGTAGATGTGGTATAGGAGTATATAGTGGCTTGTATATGAAATCAAATTACCAGAATTTAAATAAATCAGAATATATAAATCAGAAGACGTCAACTTCAAAAGGCCAAAATGAAACCAAAGAAGTTGTTACCGCTATTTAACGGTTTATTGATGCGTCGCTTTAGCTGAATTTATTGGCCTGGTCGATGGCCGTTTTGAAGCCATTCTATCCCTCCATTTTTATCCCTTCATCACCTTAGCAGACCACAGTGAATTGCAAATGCAAACTGTGAAGCTAGAAATACATGCAATCCGTAAAAAATTGATTTGATTCTGGTATATGGCACAGGTTGCCTAGGTAGCCATTTCTCAAAATGCAAACTACCAGACATCGATATACGAAATGTCGATTCCGTTAACCACCATTGATAAATTTTAAAAATATAAAAGACAAAAATATAATAAGACAAGAAAGCAATGCTAGCTTTAACACGTCGATTATTTTAAATCATGCTTTAACGTTTACAAGCATTGTTTATACAAAAAATCATCTTTGAATGAAGATTAATTAATTAATTCACACAGACCATCAATATTAAAATGTTGAGCACTATCTACAAATTATAAAATATTTCAAGAAAAATAAATGCAAAATTTGAAAAATCAGTGAAATTTATGCTCAGGTTAGAGTTACAGACAACAAATTCGTATAAAATTTGACTTGCTAGCTAGTTTCTGTTCGCCAGGTATCTCTGTCTGAAAATTCAAGATTTCAGCATTTTAGCCTTTGACATGACTTGCATATTTTTCCCCTCTCAACCGTAACTGAAATTTTGATTCCTTTAATTTTTGTTAAGAACAAATTCCTTCTCTTCATATGCAAAAACAACTTAAAGCTACAAAAGTATCTTTCAGATACAAATGTATCTTTAAGATTTACATGTTCTTTAGATAGATAAATATGTTTGATATACAAAAATATATTTGAGATAAAAAAATATCAGATATTAAGTTAGTTAGTAAGTAATAGTAATAAGTTGGCATCTCTCTGTGATAAATATTAGTTACTCAGTAAGCACTTAAGTTGCCATCCTTTTACGATAACTAGGTTGTCATTCCTTTTCTAAAAGAACGAACAGCGAGAACAAAAAGAACTGAATAAAGACGCTGAGGTTAATTAGATTTTGACCGCGAAGAGGCAACTACTAAAGTATCCATAAATATTCCAATAATTTTTTTTACCAGACTAAATTAAACAAGTAAGAAAGCTATAGTCGAGTTTGCCCGACTATATAATACCCGGTTCCCAAAAACATTGAAAGGTGCATAACTTCCATGTTTATGATCCGATTTTGACCGAATTCGCACAGGCCGTATACATAATTATACATTTCAATCCTTCTAGCTGTCCCAAAATTTCTAAATAGGTTTTTTATTATTATTAAATATTCAGAAGCCTCGTGGTACGCACTCGTCAATTTTACGTTAATTATATTATATAAAATTTTACATTTTATAATTATTTTGCTCGTGCTACGCACTTGCCATTTTTAAGTTAATTTAACTATGTATATATGTAAATTTATTTATTATATATTTATTTTGCTCGTGGTACCCACTCGCCAATTTTAGGTTAATTTTACTATATAAATTTCTACATTATATATTTATTTTGCTCGTGCTACGCACTCGCTATTTTTAAGTTAATTCCAACATATAAATTTATTAACATTAATACATTTTCGTCAAATAATTAAGAATTATACAATTTATTATATTTGCTTATATTGTGACTTAAAATAAACAAAAAAAAGTTTCAAGAATCGAACCGCGGATCACTACCACGCAACTTCAACGCTCTAATAACTGAACCACACTTGTCACAAGTTTGAAAGAGAAAAAAACACTAAGATATTGTTGCCGTATGTGGGGTTAGAACCGCAGGCAATCGTACGCCATATTTAGCTATTTTAAATGTACATAACTTCCATGTTAATTATCCGATCTGTACCAAATTTTCACACAACGTCCACGTAAACATATTCTTTTGCACAAAAATTGGGTGGGTGTGGGTGCATTGGAGTGTTCAAAATGGTTTTGATCGATTTGTGGAGGCGGTGTGGGGCGTGGCAAAACTCCAAAATAAACTTGATCTGTGTGCAACTAATACAAGCACTTTGCAAAAAAATGAAGTCTAGCTCTTGTAGTCTCCGAGATCTGTGGACAGACGGACATGCTCCAATCGACTCTGCTTGATCCTGAGTCAGAATATATATACTTTATGGGGTTGGCCACGCCTCCTTATGGGTGTTACATACATTTACTGCTGTCACAAAGTCAATACACCCTTGGTACACAATGGGGTCCGGGTATAAAAATTGTTGCACCTATCTGCATTATTCATGACTGAAACTAAATATAAATATTAAAATATTTATTAAACCAATGTTAATCGATATGTGGCGGCCTAATATCGCAATATCGTATCACTTATTCTCAATAAGCTAATTACATTTCTGTAATCCTAGCTCTAATTGATATAAATAAATAGTAAATGGCAACTAAACTTTGCCATAGATATATAATATAATATAAAAGTGTAACTTTATACACAAGTCAATATTTAGAGCTTTGTTTTAAAGAGCTTTAACCTATGGATTTCTCTTGTCATATTTTTTGTACGATAATTAATGTCTTATCTGATTTTTTATTTATTGTACAATTATACAATTGCCTAAGTGGGCGTGCCCTAATTGGGCACTTGTAAATTTGACAGCACGGATTGCTTTTGAGCGACATTGTCGCGTAGTTTTAATGGCTTTGAAATTGTTGCCTGTAAGTTTCAAATGTGTGTATGTGTTGGAAGTGTGTGACTATATATGTGTGGAGCAGTTGTGGCAAGTGGCGCTTCAAATGACAGCACATTAGTCAAAAAATCGACAATGTCTGACTGGGACATCATCCAAACAATTTGATTCAATATTTTGTTGTTTCTTTTTTGACCAAGGGGCAAGAAGCATCGCGCTAGATTGCAATTAAAATTGATTTTACACTTTGATCGTTGTACTTTGATTAGCAAAGTTGTTAGCCATCATAGCCACGCCTTTAAGCGCGTTGACTGCCTACATTGTGACTTCGTTTGACTAGCAGTTTGCACATACATAGGTATGTGTCGATTTATGTCTGTCACCGTCTGCACAACGTTACACGCCCCTATCTCATTCCATTCTTTCCCGTCAGAGTTTCAAACAAATTTTTATAAAATTCTAAATTTGCACTCTAACAAAGCGTCAAACTAAAACTGATGTCGCGTGAGACAGATACATATATATATATTTACGTATTTTAATCAAACTTTATTTCAAAATAGTAAAATTTTTTAAAGGTTTTTATCTTATGTACGTACTAAATCTGATGTTCGCTTAAGACTAAAATCTAAGTTTTGCTTAATTTTTAATGAAGCCTTGGCTGCACCAATGATTTCGAGAATGATACTCTTATTGTGTGTTCAGACGAACACCAATGAGCTCTATGCGCGTATGCATCAGGCTTAAGCCATAAAAACACTATCTATAAGCGAGTGCTGCTGACACTCATAGTTTTAAGTACAGACTATTTTAGGCTAATAATATACTTATCACTGTAAGGTTTGTACACACCAAAAGATTGCTGTGCGGGGGTCAAAGATAACTCTCCCGCTTTGATAGCAAACGCGGCCTCTGCGTATGCCATAGATTCACACAAATATTTTCCTATATAAATCGAACACAAGACAGAATAAAACCAGTTTCCTACAAAAACTCAACCAAGTAAGTGTTCTTATTTAGAGGCACTAACATTGTGTCAGCCGTCAATCTTGAGAACATGAAAGAATTTCATATCAAAAATAAGCAAAGAATATTAAGAGTAAGCATAAAATAAGAATTGTAGGGAGACTGGGGTATCGGAAGATGAATATGTCACTCCTCCCCGCTTTAGATGAAGGCATGTCCTCATGACAGTACAGGGTATATGTAGTTGTGGTAATTCTTGTTCTTCTTCTATTACAATGTTTTCTTTTGGTTTTTAGTGTTTTGCAAATATTTTTTGTTGGGTACATTCTTAAATTTATAAATTAAAATTATTATTATACTTAAAATTAACATTGAAATTGTTGTAACAATAATTATTTTATAAATTTTGTTTTCATGGTTGTGTTCAAGAATAATGCCTTTTGTTGCAATATATGATAATGGTTTCAATTTTGTGATATTATTGCTTAAGTAAATGTTTTGTGTATAATCTGAGCTTGTACTAGATACTGATATTTCGTTCAAAATTAATAAGAAATTGTACATTTTTATTAGATTGTTTCCTTCATTATGTTTATGTTATTATTATGTTTGGTTTAATGTAATTAGTTTGTGTAATTAAATGTGTTTTAGTATATCTACAGCTAGTGTTAACTTGTTTTATAATGCCTGATAAGCATGGATTAATGGTTAATTGTTTTTTATCTTTATTGTATAAGTTACCTCTATGCAAATAGTACTTGAACTGTGTGTTATCTTGTAAAATATTTTGATACTGATCGGGGTAAGGGACTACCTTATACGCCGGTGTTTTAATTATTTCTTTTGGAATGTGAGATATTATTAAAATTTCATTTGTATCTGACCTAAGCCAAGTAGATGTTTTTATACCCAAAAGTTTCTCAGAGTTGACGTTTGAAAGATAGTCGTGATTCAGCAATTTTTTGTTAAAAATTCCTAGTCTGCTCATTTGCATACCCATTTCTAAATCTTTTATGTATTCTGTAAAATGTTCCAAATTTAACACCATTAATTCAAGCAGCTTAGTAGTTTTTGTGTACACTTGTCTCTCGTTTAAAATTTGAATGCCCTGATTAACTGTGTCAATTACGTGATTGAGTTCATTCATCGGAACACTATTTTGGCCTAGTGAATTTATTTTTTTGTTCAAGTTCTTCCTTATCATTATTGTCTAAAGTTCCAAATAAGTACTTATATACAGTTCCCACAAATTTTATCAAACCTCTTTTGTTTCTTCTGACGATTCTTTGTAACTTTTCTATTAAATATTGAACCTGAATCACTCCACGAAAGTTACCTGCTTTTTTAGTAATCTGTCGTATGTATCTTCGGTTTTATTAGATTAATTGTAAGACAATGGTATTCATATTCGTTGGGTATATTAATCGCGTCAATCTTTAATAGTAAATAGCCGTTATCAGATTTTATAGGATTAACATCCATAAACTGGTTGTCAATTCCCGGTAGCAGTGCTGACGTAAGCTGCACCAGAAATGCGAAAGTTAATAGGCTTGTTTTTAATTTTGGCCCTCCTGCAAGTATTTACTTTTATTTAATTTCTTTTGTTTTTGGAAGTTAGTTTTGTAGTGCTTAATTTTTCGACCTCTGTTAGTTTTTTCAAAATGGTCTCTACCAATTTGTGTACAATATTATTTCCAACTTCATGAGACGATTTTCTTCAATTTCATCGGTATTAATTATACGAATTTTTTCATTCAGGGTTTTGTGCAACCGTTCCACGTCTGCACTACCGTTCTTGCTTGTTGTTATCTGCAATTCAACATTCTCTCTATCCAACCATTCCTTGAATGCAGTATTCATAAATGCACTAACTCTATATATTTTCAATATTATTGGTCTTCCCATATTATTAAATATTCGGAGGAGTCCTCTTTTGACTTCTGTCCAATTGAACTGCACCCGCAAATTTTGAGTACAAGTCAATACACGTCAGATAATTTTGATTTCTTATTGTATATATATCAACTACATATTTTTCTCTGCAACCTTCCGCTTCTGGCCTAATATTCAATGTATGCTCGATCTTGGCACGATTACAAACATCACATTCGTTATCTATGTTTTGAATAAGAAACATATTATTACCCAGATTTTCAGGTAATAATATGTTTCTTTGAAAAGCCTGACCATTTTCTCAATTCCCAAATGCAACAGTTTTCTATGGTTGTTAAAATGATTTCCTTGAACTCCTCGTTAGTTCTTGATAACAGAGTTGTTCTTGGATTTATGATCTCTTGGAATGCCCTTTGAATTATTTCGAAGTCTGCCTGACTTTCAATCTACAATGTGCTTGTATTTGCACAAAAGTGATTCATCAATATTTGTTTGGCCTTTTCATTATTTAAGTTAACATATTTAATTTTTATGCTAACCTTTTTAAAATAATGTGTGATATCCACGCATTCTTTATTACTGTTAATCATTTAGACCTGTCTTCTGAAATAATTAAGTGGTCTTTCTGTTAGCGGTATTAAATTTCCATCATCCTCTTCAGCGCTGTGCACTGTGGCTTGTGTATTACTATCACCATAAAAATTTTCTTCAATTCGAACCCTGGACAAGGCATCTGCCACATGATTCAATTTTCCCTCCAAATATTTTATATCAAAATCAAACGCTCACAACTTTATTTTCCACCTTTGAAACTTCATATTGGGCTCTTTAATGTTTCTGAGCCAGATCAATGGTTTATGATCACTTAATATCTCATATTTTCGTCCGTACAAATAGGACCTCAACACTTTTGTTGCCCATACTATGGCCCATAACTCTTTTTCAATTGTGCTGTAGTTTTCTTTGTGCGACTAGTATAACTAATTGGCTTGTTTTCTTGAGAAA